>JASTWL010000266.1:0-253054 GCA_035220575.1 Temnothorax rugatulus
CACACACACACCAAGGCAATGTAAAAAATTGATTTTTTATTATTACAATGATTTCAATATTGAAATTATTTTGTACTGTTTGCTACCTAATGGTTGTATATAATTACTAACAAAATATTAATAACAAATAATAAATTAACAATTCCTTACATTTCCTTCCTGACGGAAAAGACCACCACCTTCTCGCGGTTTCCGTTGAGCAACAGTATGCACGTTGTATATAAATACAAAATAAATTAAATAAGTAAAAATACTATACATGCTATAATTTTTTATTCAAAATTAATATTTAATTTTATTATTTACATTTAGATAATATTATCATGTTAAAGTTAATGTTAGTTTGTTATGTAAGAAATTTTTTAAAAATGAAACAGCGTACATATTGGCCAAGAGTGGATTTTTATACATTATTACATTTACAAAGTTCAACTTTAATCAAAACAAATATTTCAAGGTCTGCAAATTAAAAAAAAAAACGGAGAATTCTTTTAACTTTTTATGTTTATAAAGATTTACGTCATTGCATTTGGTAATTTTTATATTTTTAGACATTTTATTTACATATTATTCACAATTGAAATTGATTATACATATATCAGTGAATAACGACAGAATGCTTGACATATATCACGATATTTTATAAGAAAAGAATAAGTTTACAATAAATAATGTCGCCCATCGTCGATTTGCCAGCTCGAGATTCGGAGAGTCGCGAGATCTGAAATATGTGCCGGCATAGCCGGCACTGGCATAGCGACGTCATAGTACAAGAGAGAAGGAGACAACGATCGTGTTCTGTCCTTCTTTGCGCCGAGCGTACACGAACAGAGGAGCTTGCATTAGTGTGCGTGGCTATGCCTTGCGCAGCCTTGCCAGCGCATCCCCTCCACACGCTGTAGCATGCTGGTCCTAGGCCGGTATTCATAGGCCGGTATTCATAGTCGGATCTTATTTCAAGATCGTCTTAAGTAATATCTTAAGATGCTAAGCAGAACGGCTCTGTGGTCCCGTATTCAAGTTACGGATCCTTATATTTTAGATCGTCTTAAAGTCTGGTCAAAGGCCGTCCTTAAGACTCCGTTCGCCAATGAAAGGACCGTATAGCAACTTAAGACATTACTTAGACGGTCTTGAAATAAGATCCGCATTATACCGATACCGGCCCTAGTAAAGGGGTCTAGGGTTAACGTTTTTACGCGAAGCGTTACTCTATAGTAACTTTTGATAATTTCTTCGCGTAACGGGATTTTGTAGTAACTTACGATAATTTACGCCGCGTAAACGAGTGAATTATCGTAAGTTTACACAGAATAGCTCGCGTAAACGTAAGTATAGAGTTCCTATAATAGAGTAGGACACCGTTATAGTTTTAACTACGTTTAAGGCGATTTATAGAGCCCGTAACCGTTGATTTTAAGAAGCCGAATCTTAAGAAGATTGACCAATCACAGTCGATTAGTCTTCTACATTCCGACTGTGATGGCAATTCTTAAAGATGACGGCTTAAATCACGGTTACGGCCCTCTATAAATCAGCCTTTACGCGAGCGTTACTTTTGTAGTAACTTACGATAATTCACTCGTTTACGCGGAGTAAATTATCGTAAGTTACTACAAAATCCTGTTTATGCGAAGGAAAATCCCGTTTAAAGCCTAGTGTCCACGATGCTAGAACTATGTCCAAGTTTCGGTTTAAGCCAATGAAACTGCTGCTTTTCTGTAAGAGCTGCAAGTTGATTGGCTTAAACCGAAACTCGGACGCAGTTCTAGCATCGTGGACACAAGGCTTTACGCGAAGGAATTATCGTAAGTTACTACAGAAGTAACGTAACGCTCGCGTAAACGTAGTATTTGTCTCACTCCCACTAACTTCTTGGCTAAAGCATATGGCGACTAGCTTTGTCTCACTTCCACTTATAGCTTGACTCCTACTAACTTAGCTGAAACATATGGCGGGACCAATCAAAAATCATCACCACATTGGTTTAACTCTTATTATAGGAACTCTAGCTGGTCCGTCTGCACAGCGGCATCACTGGTTCTCAGGGGTACCACTCGACTATATCTTCGCGGCGCACGTCGACGATACGTCTTCGCGATCCCAACCCAACCGGACGGACGATCTGCGTGTCGTTGATCCGTTTGCGTACGGCCGACCGGGACGGTGGATCTCGCGAAAGGTACGTCCCAACGTGCGTGTTCCGCGCCGCGGCGTCGCGGCTGCGTGATTCCCTCGGACGGAAACGCGCCGCCTCCGTCGCGTGCGTCCCTCGCCGTCGTCGCCGTCGTCGTCGTCGTCGCGGCTTTCCCGTGTCCGGACACTTCCATATCCGGAATTCCGCGGGGGAGAGTTTTCCCGTCGCCAGCGCGTCAAGTGCGATTCATTCGCGCGCACGTTGTACGTACGTGCGCTCCTATACATGCTTGCGCGCGCGCGCGCAATACATACGTACATACGTGCACACAAAACGCCAGAAATAATTTCTCCGTTTCTGTGTTATACTAATAGATCCGTTTGCCTAGTTGCACCGTCTGCACTCCGTATCTCTGTTCTTTTCTTTCACTAACGCGCGAAGATACGTAAGTTTGTCGTATCGCCGGGTTGTACGAGGTGCCGGAAGGTGTAGCCGGAACCGTCGGCTTTAATGTTGTTGTCCGTCTCTATCTCTCCCTCTTCCGACTCCTCCCGTTCGGAGATGTCACCCCCCCCTCCCCTGTTGAGCCCTATTCTTTCGCATATTTATCGTCTCTTCCCCCCCCCCCCCCCCCCCCCCCTCACAGCAGTTTCTCTCGCGTGGGAAAATATTTACAAGGAATGCCCGCCCCCGCAAATCAACCTGCATGTATTTTGCGTCTTACCGCGGTATACAATCGTCTCTTTCTCTCACCTTGTTATTTTTTTTTTCTTTTTTCGTTTGGCTTTCTCTCTGACGACTGTCTCTCTCCACTTGCGTCCTCCCTCTCTTCTTTCTCCCCTCCCTCCGGGGAGAATTGCTAGAACGCAAAACGGAGGGGTAATCCTCAAATATCGTATTACTCGTGCGCTAAGTTTATGTGATTAGATTTGAGTTCGGCGAATTTAATGACGAGTAGTAGAGATAATAGAGAGTTAGTAGAATCGGCATAAAGGCTGTCCTATGTCACGATATACGTATGGAGGGGTAAAAACCACAGTGGTGTGAGTCAAATTTTTAAAAATATTTCCTCGCGTGCATAGATGCAATCTGTAAAATATATAAATCGCATCTATGCACACGAAAAAATATTTTTAAAAATTTGACTTACACCACTATGGCTTTTACCCCTCCATAAATAGACATTGTACTACTCCTATAGATTACATAAATTATGCAAGTATGAATTATTTAATTATACAGTAATTTTTTTAATCGCGCGTATTAATTATTCATATCAATTGTACGTAATCATAATTAACAATGAGCAAATTGTTCACAGCATGCCAGCGGATTGGCAGCAGATTCGATCGGAAATTGCTTGCAAATCGGCATCAATTAAGCTCGTGTTTCGCCGGCGGAGCTTGCCGTTATAACTTGATAATAAATTGGCAGTGAATTCGGTCAGAAATTGCTAATAAATCGGCATCGATCTCGTGTAAGCATCACGTTTTGCCGGCGGAGCCTGCCGTCATAACTTAAAGCCTTGTGTCCACGATACTAGAAATCGCTCCGAGATCTTGGACGGAGAAATGGGAGAAAAAAATCATCATATTTAAATCAATTCGACAATTGACTAATTGGCGATTGGTCAATTCTGTCTCTGTCCAAAATCTCGGAGCGATTTCTAGCATCGTGGACACAGGACATAACGGCAGACGACAGAGATCGAACAGCATCCATCGAATCCAGATTCTGTCGCCAATCTGCGTCAAATTGTGTAGCAAGTATGTCAAAGCCTGCTTGATCTCCGCCATCGTACTTTGTTGCAGGTTTACGCGTAAAATATAATAATCTACATCTACATGTATACAATGTAAATTATGTTTAACGTGTCATGTAAACCATGAGTAATCTATGGATCATTAAACATTCATATTTTGTCAGAAATTTATGTTTTGTTTGCAATTTTATTTTCAGTTACTATTATTCAGTTTGGGCACAATTTTTAAGACTATAGAAAATTAATAACAATGTGGTTTTAAAGATACATATTGATTTTATACCTATGAAAAAAGAAATAAACATTGTGCATATTCTATAATAAACTAAATAATATTGCTCAACATAAATAATAATGTTTTTATATTAGCATCATATATCTTTCATTTTACTGTACAGTTAATAAATAAATTATAACTGAAGTGCATCTTTAATCTAATCTAATTTAAAATTATTTTTGTAGGACTGCAAAAATACAGTTTAAAGAAATCAATCAATCAATCATTCAATTCATAATAATTTACATTAGTTATATTGTCTACATGGAAAAAATTCGTGTAAACATAATGTAAGCAATACGTGAAGTAGTCGTAAACAATCCATACAGACTGCTTTGTTGACAAGCTTCGTTATATTTCTGTCAGCATTCTGTCGACATTGTATACATGCTAAATCCCATATTAAATCTTTTTGCCGACAAAATTTGTAGCAGACACTCTGCATAACCCCGTTCTCGATAGACTTGGCTAGAGATAGCTCCGAGATTATATGTTATTTCTCGCAATTATACATACATGGATGTATTATTTCCTAATAGAGGCGCGAAGGATTTGGTTTCGAATTTTTATAGCTCGATTAGCGCGGCAAACGCGCCCGTTGCGCGTGTGTCGCGCCGACGAATGTGTATTTTTGGAGGACGAGGGTGGCAAGGGCGAAGAATCCGGGATTCCACCACCGCTCCCCATCACGCCGGCTCTCTGTTTTGCTCCGCGCTTCGTCCTCTCCCTACGCGACGACGTGGACGCCGCAAATTAAATTATTTCTGTCGCCGCGACGACTTGGGCAAGATAATAACGACTCACCGTCGTCTTTTGCGTTTCGAAAGACTTTTACCTTGCGAAAGAGTTCGATTTTGGAGCATTGTTGACGTTACGGTTCTTATATTGCTTAATTTGCGCCATACGGGAGAAATGAGTTTATTGAAAGGCGGTGATGAAACCTTGGCCTCCTCGGAACGAAACTTTCATTCAGTCTACGATACTTTCTCTTCATAACAAGCGGTTCTACATCAAACGATTGACGCTAGTATCAAGTACACAAGTACAATATATTTTTACTAACAATGTATCAAATGATACCGATTAATGCATACGTACTAATTTTACCGGGCAACTTAAATCGTAAAAATTATAATATGGAAATTATAATTTTGTATATAAATATTGAGCGTTCAAGTTTCCTTTTATGTAATGTCTTTGTTGCAGGATCACAATGGCTACCGCACAATTGAACAGAGCCAGAACCGTAAAGAAGCTTGAAAAACCACGGCCGCTTAAGCTTAACCAGCGCAACTCGACCGTCGATGGGCGGATCACGACTGGTAAATCTTTTTGTATTTATTCTCGTTTTGGCAAAACTTACGATCTCTTGCGACGATAGTCTTTTATAAAGATATAATCATTTTCTTGTAAATTGAATGTGTTAATAAGCTGCATTTATTCTTTCCCAAATTAGACAACTCTTTGTAAACCCTTTTTTTTCTTCTGACTTTTCAGTAGAGGATATAGTGTCCCTAATCGACAATGTTGCAATGCAACTGACCAATGGCTTCCATGACCGAACGCTGCAAATGAATGTGATTTCTATGTGTAGTCACCTGAAACTGTATGCCAACCAGTTAGAAGCTATTTACAAAGGTAAATAATCATCTCTTGTACATAACGTAACTTGAAAGCCAGCTCAGTAGTTTACATGAATAGTAATTCTTTCATGTTTTTCGATGATAGATTGCAATTTGATGATAGATTTCATTCCACATGCTTTTGAATAAAGGCTGATTTTTGTGAATAATTTTTTAGATCAGCTGGACCGGGCTTTTGTGGCGATCAGAAATGGGAGCCAGGACGACAGATTAGATCTGACGACCAGGGTTCATCTGCTGGAACTTATCGAGCTGCGAGCGAAACAATGGCGTCACACCGATTCAATGGACGTATATTACATGCAGAAGTTGTCGCATCTAGACAATGTAGGTAACCCTAAAAACTTACTCGTATTTTCTTTACATTTACGTAACTTTTTGATATTATATTTGAGACATGCAAGCCAGACACAAGAGTAATAATTATACTTGCAATTAAAATTTTTTGAATATTATCTAAACTGCTTTCATTTTTAGCGTTTTAATATATAATCTTGAAATGTTTACAAAAAATCTTATTAAACTATTTTATTTAAATTAAACAAATTATAGGCTCTCTTAACAAAAACATGGGAAGTAAAAGAGGCAGTAGGAGCCGAGCGCGGTAATCAATGCGCAAAACAATTGTAATAATAAATAAATATATTAAAAAACGAACGTTTCGACACCTTATTCGTGTCTTCTTCAGCGTAAAGAAAGTTACATACAATTCATAACGATACAGCGGTTTACATGGATGATCGGGACAAAGCCGAGTATAAAATAGCGCAGTCAATAAGTAAAATACCATGGATTAAATTCATACGGATGTACCGTCGTCGAACGTCCCGACAAACCGATATGCACCTGCTCCATATCCAACGCATCTTTTTTTATTTAACATTGAATAAAATAATGTTGTTTCTTCCTAGCTGACCGAAGCGGTACCCGATACACCTACGAACTTGTCGTCCCCGTTATTGACAATGACTTCACCCACCTCGGCACCGATCTTGGGGCCCGGGGAAGTGATCAGGAATAGCGGAAAGTTCGCGAAGCCTACACGCATACCGGGGAAAAACTATTGCAAAGACGAGGTCGTCATTCGCAACAGCGACTCGGGAAAAGGTAATTTAATTGCTTTCATTCTCGTTGTACAAAATTTCCATTATTAATTGAGCTGGTTCGATTCTTATGGATCAAAATGTAACCCAATGTTTTTTTTACGTTATTTACAAGTTGTTTACAGTAATTTTAGTAACGTCGCGATACGATCGATAGGGATTGTTTGTGAGATGAAAGTGATGATCTGATTTTTACGTAAAACGAAACCAATCGGTTGTATTAGACCTTTAATCAACCGACTTTGATTTCCCGATTATGTTGGCCCGATTATGTTTCTATTGTTAAATAATTCGCACGAAAATACAGTGATGGGAATAAAAGGGCGGCGGGTTCACATGATTGAAGAGCTCAGCCAGACGATCATCTCCTTCCAGCGAGGTAAAAAGCAAATGAATGATCTGCCAATGGCTTGTCATAGCATTTTGTGCTCATTGCATTGCAAGAACAGTATTAATCGGTCGAACGAGGCTCTCTCTTGTCCCACAAAAACACCTAATCCTCCCTTACATTATTGAGTTTGACGCGGGAAATTTGTATTGACTATTGTTCAAATATCATACGTATGTAAAAAAAAATATTCATATCTGTGATAAAAAATGGCAGCCAATATTTTTTATCCGGTCACTCTTAGTTTGCATGACAAAGCTATTATCTAACCAACGTGATTAGGCCACTATTAAGTTTAGTGTTTTAGTTCTGCAACGTGATCTACTAATCGAGAAAATGCAAAGCACGTCAGCTTTCTTTCACGTGATGACACAAATCGTGTTACACTTTGCAAGGATTAAGTTGATCAAAACATTCTTTTATCTTATTTCCTTTTTTGTGTTCTGTTAAAATCATATGAGACGAAATAGTCATTTTTCTCTCGATCAGCCTAATGCGTACAATTCATATCAACCATTGTGGAATGTATCTCTTTAACAGCCCGATGAGTGAACCATACGAATGTTGTGCGTTACGTTCGCAGCATTAAGAGCCGAATAGAGATATTATATTGTATTACCAGTTTATTAACGCCCGGTCGACGAATCGATCATATATCGCGGGTCCCACGTGGATAGGAAGGTTGGCATTTCATTAATATTTTGGCGTTTTCGTTAATATCGCATAACACGTGAGACGTCTGTTTTACATTTGAATGTGATTTTACATACATATATCTAAATATTTTTTAAAATACGTTGTATATTGTACTTACCTTGCTTTGGCGATATTTTAACAAGTATTTAATATCACATCTCGTTTAACACATTAACCGTGCCATTGGACTTGTGTTAAAAGATGTTACGTTAACGGCAACTACCATATGATTTTTTAAAATGAATATTAATATTGACAAGACTGCACCGCTGATACTGTGTATCTTGGTTTGTAGTAAACCCTGGAGCTAAAGAACGACTTGTCCAAATCACGGGAACGTCCGAGGACAAGATTCAGTATGTCTAAATAATATATTTATAATAAAGTAGAAGTTTACTAATAGAAGTTTAATAATAAATGTATTCTATACCCAAGATCTACTTAATAACGGCACATTTAGCGAGCTGTTATTAATAACAGCGTTTAACGTTCTCAGTTATGCGAAGGATTTAATCAAAGATACGATACAACGAAATGCATCGCCAGTGAGACTGGAGCAGAGCTCCGGCGGCGAAAAAGGAGCAATGGGCGGCTCCAGCTCCTCGCTCAACAGCAGCGCGTCGGACGAGAGCAATCGTCTGCAACAGAGTCAGCAACACAACTCTCGTCTACGTTCGTCCCTCCTGCACAGTCTCTCCACCAACGACGCCAGCATAGGCGAATACAAGTACACCGTCACCGTCGGTAACCAGTCCCTCAAAATTACGGGCTGCAATCTCGACCTCGTCAGGGTAATAATAAAATCGTACACGTCGTTGTGTATGATTTATATAATTTTATTAAACGGAAGATTAAGCTCAGGTATTAACATCTAACTAAACTGCAGTATTAAATTAAATTTAAATGCTGATAAATTAAAGATTAGATTTATATTAATCAGCATCTAATTCTATTAATTCCATTTATATTCTTTTTATTTTATGTATTCTGTCTGCTTTATTCATGTATAATTTTTGTGAACTGGATAATCTACAGACGGCAAAACTGGTACTGGACGAACACTTCTTGGGCGACCCTGAGAACTTTACCAGCGGGATAGAGTACTTTAATTACGAGGACGAACCCAACTTCACCATAACTACCACATCCACCCCCATTGTTCCTCGTACGCCATTGTCGCCATTGGACAATGTAAACGCTCCTGCTTCTCTAGGCCGAGAGTTAAGTGTGGATAGCGCCGCGACCTCTTCGGAAAGCGAAGAAACTTACAAGCCTCGTCCGATCTCTGAAGAGCGAGGCTCGACTCAACAAGGTATTCAAATATAAAAACACAATGTAATATTATATTTTACATTATAATCATAAGTGGGTAGTTTATGATTATAATGAAAAAAAAACTCAAGAAATTCTCGTTTTCGTGCAATTTACATTGTTCTTAATTTTACTGAAATAAAATTTAGTCTAATCGGTTTTAAAATGTGAAACTGGTCAGTCAATACACAATAAAATAAATAAATTTTAATCAATGTGCCTTGTAATTCCATCTTGTTTCTATTTATTTAGTTCCAGAAGCGAGAGAACTTACGTACGAGTTTCTGCTGCTGTGCGCGTCGGGCCCGTACGCGAAGCGGCCCCCCGCCGATTGGGCGCGCATACAGAAGGAATGTCCCAATATAGTTCGTAAGGTACCACTATGCGACAGGAACGCCAATCATATACCGTGCAAAACCTTCCGCGTAACTCTTCCCTGCAACGCCGCGGTTTAATATTCTTGTATACAACACGCATCATAATACTCACATATACATTAACGCCCCGCCGGGAAAGGAGTCCGCGTTTCCGAGGATGCGAGTGTGTTACGAGTGTGATTAATTGCGGTATTCCATAACCGCATGCATTCAGTAAGGGGAGGAACGGAAATGAGATCTGCTTCGTTTAATCATCGATCACAGTCAGGTCTCCGTATTCTCTCTCTCTCTCTCTCTCTTCAAAAGAGAATATGCTTTCTACGAAGGAGATGAGACTAGGTTGTATTTAACGATTAATCGAAGAGAGAATTTAATGAAGATTATCATGAACGTGTGAATCTCAATAGTATCTCGCGTATTAAAAGACTTTAGAAGTTTCCTCACGATATGCGTGACATCGTAATTAGAGATTAGATCTTTTGCAATAATAGGAGGAGACGACAAATTTGTAAAAGTTACTCAAGACCAAAGAGATCGTAAGTGAGTTTCGTAGTATGTGATACACATATATTTTTTTTACATTGTTTACGCGTTTACAATTAGTTTCAAAAAGACTTTGCGCATTAAACCCGCGCGATTAATTGACTGAATGAATTCGTACAAATCATCATAGTCGCAAAATGTGATTCAAAAACATTTTGTGTTCAGCCCTCGAAGGGCTATCTAAGACTCAATTGGCTTGTTGTGTGAAACAGTCATGGTATCCAGTATTTATTGCGTACAAAGTTTTATACGGTATTATTCTTTGTACCGAAATTTGAAAGTCTATGTTCCTACGTCTCGAGTTTAGAGATATACACTACGATATGTTTTTAAACTATTTTTTCTTATATCACTATATTATGTTGTTCATATTATGGTAAAGAACTTTATTTTTTTATATTTTTGTTTCTCTCTCTCTCTTTCTGAGGAGTTCAATACGAGATTGTTTTATTTGATCTTGTATACAAAGAAACTAATAAGACTAGACTAATAAAACTAGTGTTGTGTGTTAAACTCACATACCACGCTGTATTAATAAATGAGTATTGCAAAAATCCATCGAGTCTTGCTCTCTGCGCATTCTTCGTAAACAAGCGCAGTTTACACGACAGCTGGCATACTTGCTTAGACACGTGCTCGCAAAGTCTGCGAAAAAGAAAGGCGCGCGAGTCAGTTTACTAACATTTCAGAATACACGATATTTTCACTACCTATACGTCAATTGTTAGAGTAGGAAGGCCGCGTGTAAAGTACGCTTGTGAACGTGTGTAGACTTACGATTACCGTCTGCATGTGTCCTCACGTAAGCAATTTAACACTCGGCTTTTCAACCGAATCGAAGCATGCTGCTTGTAACAAGGTAAGGTAAGGGGATTTTATTGCTTTCTTACTTGTATCGCGAGGCTCGCCCGGCAACTAATCTCTTTTCTTGACAGGCACCGATTCGCTGGTTCGAACCGGAGGCGTACAAAGCAAAGCTAGCAGCCGCTGGTCCCGTTGCGATATTGCCGATTAGCGAAGCGGAAACCGATCCCGAGTGAGGCCGGAGGTCAATTTGTCGCCTTCCTCCCGTTATCCTCTCCCACCTTAGTGACGAGAAATTTTCAGAGAACGACGTGTGTGTGCTGTAACGGTCTTGTCGGTCGTAATAAGATCAAGAAGAGGACAAGAAAAAGAAGATATTTTCCTCGAGGAGAAGGCGAAAAAGTTTCGTTGACGATATCTCGAAGAGAATATCAAAAGACGTCTTCGCCAAGCATTCACGGAGATGCACTTAAATGCGAATTGTTGGATACGCGCTTCGTGCAATTGACACCGCTAGTCATTAGAGTGAAAAAACGTTCTATTTATTAAAAAAAATTAGTACGAACAAATTATCGTACATTGTTCGTCTTTTCGATCGATTACACGTCGTTGTTTTCGAACCGCGCCGATGTTGTACGGCACGCACACGACTTATGCAACATTCTACCGCAGAAATTCTCGACAAGCGCGCAAGAATGTTACGTTAGGTTATTAATGATAAGGGAAAAAAGAAGAAACAAGATCAGATTTGTTGAAACCGCACATTGAAAGACAGCTGTTAACTTTCGTACATGTAGTTGCGATAGGATTAGTAGCGTTAGACTGAGGAATTAAGATTGTGCATTCAAGAGGAGAGGAATTATCTTTTATAAGCGAGATTATTTTTACCGATTTTTTGCTACGCCTAATCGGATCGAGAAGACGTTTCTCGCGGTCTTGACGGGAAAAAGATTAATTGTGAAAGACTAATACGTTACGTTAAGAGAAAATAAAGTAGAGATCACACATTATAAGAATAAATCCCGCGCTTTTGTAAGTATTCGGAAATATAATATATTCGGAAGTTTGGTCCTAAAATCCGGTGGGGATTTCAATTCTGTCGTGTAACGCGGCGTTATGCGACGGGGAAATCGTGATTTAGCATAGTCTAGTCTACCTATTTCAACGTAGGAATTACCATTTTTCTTTTTGATATTTACTCTGCTGTGACGCAATAACCAAAAACTTTAAACGGAGGAGAAAGAATTTAAATTTTTTTTCGAGAGTTTATATTTTATATACGCTAAACGGAAGCGTTCGTGTGCTACGTGCAGTATATATTGTGAGGATCGTTCTGTAGCCGGTAATTCTCTTTGTTTATTTTATTGTGTAATTAGCGTGAGACAATGCCTCACTTTAATAAAACATGAGACAATCGCAGAATTAGGAAGATTGTTACCAGAAAATACGGTTCCTTACGTGTGAAATGTTATTTTATTTCCGTTCTAACGGATTTAAGGCTTCTGTTAATGTCTCCTTATAATGTTGGAACCGAGAAATCGCCGGGATTCTTCTCTCGAGAAGACGGAAGCTTCGATTCGGATATTACTTTGCAATTCAAAAATCGAATAATTCGCAGCGGACAAGCTATTGTTACCGATACGCTTGTAACTCGGGTGTTTATGAAACGAAAGATCTTGAATACCGCCGAAAAGTCCAAGAATGTAGGCCAATTCTCTCCCTGCGATATTGTTAATATCTAATTAATTTGGCTACACGTGTTCACGAACAAGGAATGTGACTTCCTTCGCACATCGTCAAACTTTACTGCACAATGTCTAGGACACTTACGTTCGTTTTTAAGTTTTTACACAATTTAATATTTATTTACACTTTATTTACTTCGGTTAAATTTTATATATATATATATATTTATATATATATTTATATAATTTATATATAAATAAAATTTGTCATTTATATATAAATTTTATACACACAATATATATATATATATATATATATATATATATATATATATATACATAATTTATTTCTATCGTCTCTAACTAACTGCGCAGTAATGTAATAGTACTATAATGTATTATTGTACCTTGTCGTTTATAATAATAAATCAGTAAAGTCAGAGACACACATACGTTGGTAATTGTCTTTCTCTTTTCTTTACCCCCTCGGGTACAACGGAGAGGGAACGTCTTGTACACGAAAACTGGATGTATAGTAATAAAGTCGACTGCGTCGATCCGGCACTAATCTTTTATTATTCCAATAATAATAATAATATATGTCGAAAAGTGTGATAATCACTGAAACACACATTATGTATCTCCCGCCGGCCTCGCGGGTTCAGAAAATTGTACTAGATATCAATTGCATATACACGCACACACACACACACACACACACACACTCTCTCTCTCTCTCTCTCTCTCTCTCGCATACACACACACTCTCTTTCTCTCTCTCTCTCTCTCATACTCGAGTCTCCTTGTAAAAGTTAAAAATCTTAGCAGTGCTCGACGAAAATCCACGCTCGCCGATTGCATTTTTTCCTCCTTTTTTTCTTCCCCCTTTTCTTCTCATCACACTTCATTTACATTGCTATTATTCGTATTGCGAGTGATTGCGAGCGGCCTATCGTGTAATTTTTTTTTTACTCGTGGAAACATACATATTATCGTATTATCAATATTTCGTAGTCCAGTCTAAAATCAATCTCGGCTATGATCTAGCTAGAGCGTATATATAACTCGTTCATCCCTTCGCAATTATCAATATAATAATATCATCGTCCTGCTGTTGCGTGTGGTGGTGTAAGTATGTATGTACGTGTGTGTGCGTGTGCGTGTGTGAACAATGATGCACCTATTACATAATAAATAACAGCGTGATAACTGATAACGCTACTTCCACAGAAATTAGCGTGACATGTGGCGTAAACATAACGGGAGAGTAAAAACGAGAGATCTCTTCTGCTATCTTTTCCGTTTTAGTGTATCGTGAGATGAAAAAGTAATGTTAACAGCATTGGATCCAATTGTAAATAGATCTCGCCCTGGTGAAATTTTTGCTTAGAATTTTTTGCGTAATTTTTCAGGATTTCTACAGAATTTTGTAACAGAACATTTTTTAGAAAGAAGAGATAATCTACATCTCCTAAAATTCTAAAATATTTAAGATTTCTCTTTTTACAATTTTCAAAGAAAACGAACTAAAATCTGAAAAAGTTTATTCTTATTATAAATCTTCATAAATTTAAAATGCGAAAAATTAAAAAAAAATGGAATAAGAATTTGTTTCACCAGAGTGTAAATTCAATAACAGTATTAATCTTTAGACAGGTCTTTTTTTCTTAAACAACGGAAATTCGTTATAGGAAAAACATGCATATTTAACATATAATCGAATATGCAAAATATGATATTAATTTCAAGACGTTGTAAGACGTCTTGCGTGACCCTCTAAAGTTTAATGAAAAACACTCGTTTTTATTAAAACAAGAACACGACGATGTTCAATTAACAGGATTAATTCGAATTAGACTGACGCTGTTAGTACATTTGGCCTGCTCTTTTTAATTGAACTCCTTATACAGTTCATCTTTTCTCTTTTTCTCTCTAACGTGAAAAGAAAAAGCGGAAAGATGAACCGTGCAAGAAGTTCACCTAAAAAGAACAAGCCTATTATTTTTTTCCATTACGCGAGGAAATAAATAAATGGTAGAGTCGCCGATATCGGAGACGTTTTTACCCCTTTCGATAATGAACACGCAAGAAACCCCGCGATCGCGAGTCCCCGGAATGTAATCCGGAGCGCCTTGAGAACCCACTTACATAGGCTCGTATTCATAGTCGGATCTTATTTCAAGGCTGTCTTAAGTAATGTCTTAAGTTGCTAATACGGTCATTTCATTGGCTGAACGGAGTCTTAAGACGGCCTTTGACCAGACTTAAGACGATCTTAAATATAAGATCCGACTATGAATACGGACCGTATATATGTATGCATATATATCTACGTGTGTGTATCTTATAATTAATTAGTAGTAACTATGCATATGATGCTCGCACGTAACATAGGTTCGTCGCGTTCCGACCGATAAATAGTCAGCAGAGCGCGACTCGCGTTTCCTTGTTCCTCTTTCCCTAAGCGTTGAACGCTTAAATACGTATCCTCGGCCGATCGAGAACAAGCGGCGCCTTGTCGTATGTACAAGCTCAACGAAACAATAACAAAGATTTTCTTTCTTCTTTTTTTTTTTTCAAAATAATCGCGACGATCGGAGCCGGTTCGTTTACTTCGCAACAGCGCGAGACGAATCCGAATTAAAGAGGCGAGGGCGAAAATTAAAAATTAGTTGTAGCGCGAATTACAGACGATATTTTTACTCTCCTTCCGAGACACACGCCGTCACACAATAAAATACAATCACGTAAGTCTGCGTCTAGCATTTCTTTTTCTTCTTAATCGAACACGGAATTTCGCAGGTCGCGTCTGTCCCGCACAGATCCTCCTGGATCTCCGTAAATCCGACGCCTGATTTCGTAATTTTTACAAGTGGGACAAGAGTTTCTACTCGCGCACTTGGTTTCGCAATGTAAAAAATTCGCGGAGAACGAAAGCAACAGGGGCAGGGGTTGTCACGACGAATGAAATCTCTCTCCTAGGTATATATAATACGTGCGTACGTCTTATGTATTAAGCACATGCGCCAGAATGTCTCGCGATTCAATTGTGAAGATGAAAAGCTTAATGCTACGCTTTTAATGCTTATTATCGTCAAGTGAGCATAAAATATATATGAGTACATTTGTATATATACAAATACATATAATTTATATAATTTATGTAAATGTATATGTATATGTGTATATACATGCGTGTATATGTGCGCCTAGTAACCCTTCCACTCAGTTCCGAGCAAGGTCCGCGCGAGATGTGCAAATGACGGTAAGAAATTAAGGGATACATTTTCTCGTTTATTTTTATAGCCTAGAGACATCATCTTATAAAACATAAATCGCTAAAAGCGATGTAATTCACTTAAATATATATATATATATATATTCAGCATTTCTTTATACTATCGAGTTTTTTTTTTTTTGTTTTTTTTTGAGGCGCGTAGACTTGCAGGATAAGGGGGGCAAATCGCGTTCCGGCGAAAATTTGCTAGCCGCTTTGCTTTCATTCCATTTATATATCAAAAAAGGAGTGCACAATATCGAATATGTTCTACGAATACATATAAATGTCTTCGACACGATGCTGCAAAATGTAAACGTGATATTCGATGAATGACATTATCATACATTTATGAGAGAAATAAGTATGTGTTACGCTCGTGTTATGCTCGTTAAAGGGAAATACAAAATTCTTCAGCTGCCTGCTCCAAGAATTGGTTTCCTTCCCTTCCTTTCCCTTTTTCTTCTTGCTTCTTTCTTTTTTAAATATCGACATAGCATAAACTGTATTCGCGTCTCACTCGCACGAACATGTCCTACATATATACAATAGCGCAGTTATTAGCTCCTCGCATGCCAAACTCGGTGCGAAACGCTCACTACGATCTCGTGCTCCTCGCGAGATTAATCGCCGCACTCCGTGCACGCCCGTTAACAAATTTAAACGATCTTTCTTTTTTTTGCCTGAACAAATTCGTTTGCTAATTTCCTACTTCGGTCAGAATAAATTTCTACCTAAACAAAATAAAACTCATGAACCTCCCATTCTCGTTTAAAAGTCACCGCAATTCGCGAGGTTCTTTCTCTTGATTATCATCCTTGTGGATTATCACGTCAGAGTACCTTGCACGAACTGGTACGTAGAGACGAACAAGCTAGCGGTGTAGATAGCATTTTACCGGTGGCAAAACACGCGCGTACGATTGACCCGAGACAAGCTCGAATCCGCGTACGGTATTTAAGTTAACAACTCTTTAGGTATACCAATCGCAATCGTGATTTAATACGCATGCGTTGTATTATCATCCTATAGAAAATATGTTCCCACACTCTCACATTTATACCACGTAAGTGTAAAAAATTTTTTCGTGCAGTTCACACTGTTCTTTTTTTTTCTTTTTTTCAACATTCCTTTTTTGTCTTACTTTAAGTCTCCTGGCTTCTCGTTAGAACGTAAAATTCACTAAATACATCGTCAGCGGGAGATGTACTCCACTCGTGGGCCGATACGCATTGACGGTGACGATGATAACGATGACCCACGGGGTTAAAACACGTAATCAGGACCCGCCATGTCTATTGCCCATCGGAATTTATCCCTCTGAGTCTTGTTGTAGATCTTCTCGACTGGGATATTGTGCTTCTTACACCTGGTGAAGCATAGAAATTTAATATAGACATGAAAGATAGAAATAATGTATGAAGTATTAATATTTAAATTAAGAAAAAGTATTTAATATAGCATAGTCTCGGTATTAACAAAAAGCACAGATATGAAAAGAGATTTAATTAAAATATAAAATATATAAGAGAAAGATAAATTGTAAATATA
The DNA here is from genome assembly GCA_035220575.1 of Temnothorax rugatulus. Taxonomy (NCBI): domain Eukaryota; kingdom Metazoa; phylum Arthropoda; class Insecta; order Hymenoptera; family Formicidae; genus Temnothorax; species Temnothorax rugatulus. The sequence continues at coordinate 17,555 of JASTWL010000266.1, forward strand.
TGAAATAAAAAGGTAAAACTAAAGAATGTAAAATAATAAAATTAATATTGAAATTATAAGAAATTAGATAAAAATACACAATTTATTTACCATGCAACAGAAATTCTAGGATCGAGATAGTTCAACTTGGAGGTACTCAGTGCGATCTCTTTGTTCTCTTCTCGGTCGGTCGCCTGGACCTCCAGCTTTGTTAACTGATCCTTCAATCTTTCCAATTGTTTCTTCTTCTTTTCATATGTTCTGTAAAAGCAAAGATGCAATCAAATTCATGCACACAAGCTGCACGATATAGAAACATGTGGTCTGTTCTTTACAGCTGAACTAGCTGCACTAGTTCAGAGTTCATCCTTTTCCTTCCAATGTGATGTAAAAAAGATAAACTCTGAACTAGTGCAGCCAGTTCAGCTGCAAAGAACAGACCTATGATATATACAAAGCCACACTTTTTTCTGGCTTTCTTTCTTGTGTTAAAAAAAAACTCTGAATTATACAAAGAATTTATAAATAAGTTTGTCAAGTGTTCATGTCATAGAACAGTCTCTACATTTAAGCAAAATATTATTTAAATTAAAATTATATCTAGAGTCTTTGTGTATGTACAAAATTTATAATAACTAATTAAATTTAAATTAATAAATAATAACTTACTTTGTAAATAAGTTGTTATTGTTTATTAATTTAAATTTAATTATTTATTATTTATTATGAATTTATTACTAATAATAAATTATTATTTGATTATTAATATATATAAATAAATTATTATTATTTGATATATGTATAATGTGAATGAAAAATAACATACACTTTTTCCTTCACCGAGCCGTGTTTTGCGTCTCGTTTAGCGTCCTTTACTTGCAACTCGCATTCCGTTATGGCTTCTTTCTTCGCGTCAATCTTTGCCTTTAGATTCTCCATGGATTTCGCGTGTGTTTTTGGTACAGAACGCTGATGGTTACACAGTATGGCGACGGCGCGATTGGCTCGATTGTACGAGAGTATCTTCTCCGCCTCTGTGTCGTTCGGGTCCGTTAGTTTGTCAAGCTGTTGCTGCAGCGTCCACGACGCGTTATAAGTTCTGAATACTTTGGCGGTAAGACCCTCCATCAGCTCGTTCAGATGTTTATTCATCACAGTGGTGTTGAGACGATCGAATAGATCATCCGCGGGTGATTTATTTTCCATGAAGAGCTGCAGATTCTTAAAGACGCGCTTTTCCACTGGCACTTCATTGTAATATCGAATGGAATCTTTACCTGTGGATAATTAATTCCATAGAATCACGTAATTATATTATATTATAATATTAAGAGATAAAAAAACTATTTTAATTATAAGTATATTGATTATGTATCACAATTGCAATAATTCAATTATTACCTAAGAAATCAAACACGACGACGTATTCCTTGCCGTCCTTCTGCTCATGTAGCTTGATATGCTCCACTCGCAACGAGCAACAGCCCACAGTATCCGCCTGATCCTCGTCTTTCTCGTTACCGGCTCTGAGCGCCAGTTTGTCGATGAAATACAGAGCGACAGCTCGCTGTCTAATGCGCATCTCCTTGCTTTTCCAGTCGTCTCGATACTCCGCGCGAATCTTGTCGATCGACTTCGCCAGCTTCCGCGCCGTCTCGTACTTCTGCCAATCCTTCTCACCTTTGAGCTTGCTGGATGGATTCAGCATCACGTACTTCACCTGGCCCTGAATGTTCTCCGTCCAGGACGCGAGCCATGTGACATTGGAATCGTGTCGCACCTCCTTCCACTTGTGGCCAGCCGGTGGTTTTGGTATATTTGAGTCCTTTGAACAATTAATGAGCACGTCCTCCGGCAACACTCGCTTCTTTAGCTTGCCCATCTTGGGATGCTCGCCACGGCCCCTGAACAAGCCGGGCGGCTCAATCTTGAAGTTACCGATCTTTTCTTTATGGCCGTCAATGGTGCAGAAGCCATACTCCTTCTGTATCTCCTCGTTCTTCTCCTTGATCTTCTGCTTCTCATCCTTCGTCATAGCCTTGCGTTCCTCGCTCTTCTGCAAGAAGTACGCGTGCATCTCCTTGAAGTTGCACTTGGTCAGATCGGTGATCTTGGCGCGCTCCGACTCGGTCATCACCTCTCGCCAGTCGTGAAAGAAGTTGTTGTTAAACGCAGTCTTGGTCGTGTACTCATGGTCAAGCATGCGCGCGTAGAAGGTTGCAACTTCCTCCGTCTCCTCACTCAGCTTCATCTCCTTGCCGTTATAGTAAAACTTTATGGTAGGGGGTAAGGGTTCGTAGGGTGGCGCAAATACTGGTCCCTTGTGTTCCAAGAAATGCCATTTCGTGCCATCGCTCTTCTTCTCTTCCTCCCACCTGAATTTTAACGATAAATCATGTTAAATGACACGGAAAGATCAGCAAAGAACAGATCATGCTTCGGGATATGAAGCACGTATCATTAAAGTATAAAAGAAAGTTTTTAACAATAAATTATGTGATATAATTATGTGATGTAATTAAATGATACACGAAAAGAGATCATGTCAAGTTTCAAGACGGAGCATGTATTAAGAAAGTGGTAGAAAATATAACTTCAAACTCCGATGTTAGATACGATGTTACTCCAATGTTACTACAGATATAACCTCAAAGTCGACGGTTGCTCTTTCGTTCTATAAACTACGTAATTGTAGTTGCTGCCAAAATCGAATAAACATCTCGTTGACAAACGGGCCACTACATTTCTTACAAGAATTCGCATTACATTCGCCTGTCATTCGCAACTTTCATTTAAGAATTAACGAGGATTCGAGGTGCGAGACGTCGTTAGAAAATATAACACGTGCACGGATAACGGGTGCACGTGCATCGGATACGACCTTAAAGCCTTGTGTCCACGATACTAGAAATCGCTCCGAGATCTCGGACAGAGAAAGAATTAACCAATTGCATTGGTCATTTGGCCGAATTGCTTAAATGTGATTGGTCAATTCTTCCTCCGTCCGAGATCTCGGAGCGATTCTCTAGCATCGTGGACACAAGGCTTAAAGCCTTGTGTCCACGATGTTAGAACTGCGTCCGAGTTTCGGTTTAAGCCAATCAACTTGCAGCTCTTACAGAAAAGCAGCAGTTTCATTGGCTTAAACCGAAACTTGGACATAGTTCTAGCATCGTGGACACTAGGCTTAAGAGCGATTCTCACTCCGTCCAATGGCTGACGTTCCGATATCCTACTGGATAATCTATTGGAGTTTCCTAGGAACTTTATCACTTTTATCCCTAGAAATTAATCCACGATATTGGACGCGTACATGAAATGCTGAGCAAATCCCATTAGAGGATGCAGAAATAAATAAAATAAAAATTAGGAAAGGGGGCGTTCACATTACAGTTTACGCGGAAAGCTTTGAGTGTCCATACCATTTCCAAACTTCCTGCTGCTCCTCTTGCTTCTTCTTCCTCGGACTTGGACTGTCGCCTTCTCCTTTCACTTTTGTATTTTTCTTCTTTGGTTTCTAAAAACAAAAAAAAAATGGTGCGAAACATATTCTAACATACAATTCTAAGTTGACTTGTGGAAAAAACCTATTACCTGCGTTTCTTCAGGCTCGTCAGAATCGTCATCGTCTACATGTTTTCGTTTCTTCTTCTTGGTTTTCAGATTAGCCGCCTTCTTAGATTTTTTGCGCGTCGATAGCGGGACGTCTTCATCTTCGTCCGACTCGATTTTTCTCTTCACGCTTGGCGATACCTTTGATCTCGAAGACTGTATCAATATATTTAATAGCATTTTTAAATTAAATAATCTTTAAAAGATTATTCTTTTTTTGTGTTCAACTTATAATTAAAATAAAATTTACCAATGGTTTATCCTCTTCAGAGTCATTTTCCGTCTTGATAGTCGTATTGTGGAGATCCGACAGTCTGGTGTCGTTTCCATCCGTCGAGTCCATGCTACCGTCTTCCTTCATCGGTTCATCGTCATCGTCTTCCTTGATATAGAGCCGTCGTTCGCCACAACTGTCATCGTCATCATCTAAGTCTTGTGACATAGGTTCCTGAAGAAAGATCCATTTCAGTATTTCGCTCTTTATTCATTCTCTGAAACGTAACCGCAAACAAAACCTTACCTCCTTTATGTCAGACTTGATTTCCATATTAAAATGATACCCTTGATTAATCGCGTGATTCATCTTCACGTTCGGTTCTTCCTTTACTTTAACCTCCTCTTTATCCTTTTTCTCCTTTTCCTCGCGATGCTTAGCTGCAATTTAATTGCAGGTGATTAAAAAGCACAAAATAAATAGTTACGTAAATATGTATATTTAGATAGTCCTGCATACATTTCTCCTTATCGTGGCGGTGGCGATCTTTGTCTTTTTCGTGGCGGTGCTTATCTCTACCACTGGACGAACTTTCTCTGTGCTTGTCTTTATCTTTATCTTTCTCCGACGAACGATGCTTCTCTTTATCGCCTGAGGAGTGAGAAGTGGAATGTCTATCCTTGTCCTTTTCCGACGAGTGCTTCTTGCCGTCCTTTGAAATACTTCGGTCTTTGTCTTTGTCGCGCGAGCTAGAGTTCAAGGAACTACTGTGTCTATGCCTATCTTTATCCTTGCTCTTCGAATCCTTCTCTTTATCTTTGCTTGAGCTGTCCTTGTCCTTAGAACTGCTATGATGCCTGGCAGAAATACATCGTCATCAGACAAATATCGTAATGGAACATCATTAAAATACTATTTTATGGAACATCCTTTTCATTTTACCTGTCTTTATCTTTGGAGCTCGAGCTCGATTTGTGATGATGTTCCTTGTCCCTGCTCTTGTCCTTATCCTTTTCCTTATCCTTGCTGGACGAACTGCTACTCTTATGCTCCTTGTCCTTACTAGACGAGGAACTCTTTTTATCCTTGTCCTTATCTTTATTATTACTGCCATCGTGCTTCTCCTTGTCCTTAACGGAACTGGAGCTATGTCTGTGCTTGTCTTTGTCCTTATCCCTGTGTTCGCTTTTATGATTTCTCTCCTTATCTCTGCTCCGATCTTTGTCTTTGTGATCCGATTTGTGAGACCGTTCTCTGTCCTTGTCTCTATGCTCCGACTTGTGTTCCCTTTTCTTATCGAAACCATTGGACATGCCATTGATATGATCTAGGGAAATTAAGTATAGGGTTGAAATACACAAGAAATTTATTATTTATGTTACATGTGAAAGAATAATTCTGTAACAAAAAATGTAAAATCTATATTGTATAAAGCATTAGCAGATTCTGACATCGATAATAAGAGGGTTTCGGCAAAATTAAATTGGTTTAATATTTTTCTTAGTATCACGCGTAGCTTTTTTACTCCAGAATCAACGACAAGAACATGATAAAACTTCTGATCTGATTTTTACTTTTAAAAAATTGTTTGTATTTTTTTCCTAGATTTTTTAAACAAATCCAGCAAAACTATTTTTTGTTTTATTTGAAAAAAGGGAGATTTTATCCCCCCTTCCCCACCAGTGATATAAAGTATAATAATAAAGCAAAATAAATATTAGTTTATCACAAAAAGTATGGAAAGAATAATCAAATAAGGAATAGATGAATGAAATTTAAAATTAGAAACATTCCAATTTTAAATTTCATTCATCTATTCCTTATTTGATTATTCTTTTCACACTTTTTACGATAAACTAATATTTATTTTTCCAAGTACCAAGAACACGTTTAGTCCGATTTAATGAGACTCTTAGGAAAGAAACACCTGGGCCGGTATTCATGGTCGGTTCTTATATTTAAAAACCGTCTTAAGTACAATCTTAAGATGTCACTAATCAATCACAGAACCGTATTAGCATCTTAAGATATTACTTAGGATAGTCTTGAAATAAGACCCGACTATATAAATACCGGCCCTGGATTTTTCTACAAAAAAGACTAAGGGCCGTGGCACATGGAAAAACTTAAGCAGTAAGCAAATCAGCCAATCACAGTCAAGAGCTTAAGACATAACACGAAGCGGTAGCGAATCCATACCGTTGATTTCCTTACTGCTTAAGTTTTACTTAAATTTTTCTATGTGCCAAAGCCCTAACAATCGAAAATTCGCGCGCTTTTTAAAGCCTCTATCACATGTTCTTTTTTTCAGCCTTGGCACAATGGCACATTTGTTTTGCAGAACTCGATAAGCATTTAGCATCGTCACCCACGACATTCTCTCGAAAAGTCCCGAGTTTTCTGTCGTCGGAAAAAAATTACGGAAATCGAACTTTCGGAAAAATGCAAAATTCGCGTTGGACCCGAGAAGAGGCGATTTCCGTGCGTGCCGGAAAAATCGCGGATCCCGCCTTCCGGCGCTACCTCCCCGGACGGGACGGGACACGTGTTCGATTCCCCCCTTCCCCGGTGGGGTCGTCGCGGGTCCTCCGGCCGATTTTAATTCAACCACGTTCCCGCATGTCGCCCGCGATCGGTCGACGTTCGCCTCGCGTGCGCACGGCCGGAATAAAAAGAACTCACCACTATGATTCCCGGAGACGCCGCCGCCGCCGCTCTCCTTGGTCTTCCTCTCCTGTAACAGACGAGCAGCCATTCAGGCGCGGAAGGAAGCGCGACGAAGGGGGTCGACCGCGGGGGGGTTACGCGCGTCCGTCAACGGCCTCCGAAGAGCCGAGCACTCTCGCGCCTCGGGGGGACTCGCGGGTTTCGCCCGTGTTCGGCGACCACGGTAGGACTTAGCCGCAGACGCCATTTTGGGACTTAGAAAAATTTCGCGTCGGCACACGAGCGCGCGGCGACCAAGAGGCGAGAGCGCTCGTACGGCCGTTGAACGCGAAAACGCGCACCTACGCGGCCGCGGAATCGCGCCCCGATGCGGAAATGCGACGCTTACCAGGTCCGCGTTCACCTGCGCCGCCGCCTGCTCGAGCTCCATTTCACCGACACACACGGAACCTGTACGTCCTGTACAGCGCGGCCAGCGATGGACTGCGGCGCGAGACCGCGAGGTTCAGCTGCGCTGCCGACAGAGCGAGGCGAGCCTGGCGAGCCGCGAATGCCGCGAGCCGAGCGGCCAAGCCGAGCGGATGGCCTGGGCACGTACAACGCACGACTCACGCACACACGGCACGGCTCCGACCGACCGACGACGAGCAGCGCGCGGCCTCCGTTTTTCTGTCTCTGCACTGCACGCCGTCCAGTCCGTCGTCGTCGTCGTCGTCGTCGTCGCCGAATTCGTGGGCCGAGAGAAAGACGGAGCAGCAGAAGGCGAGAGGCAGCGAGAAGGAAGGAAGGAGAGAGAAAGAGAGAGAGAGAGACGGCAACTCGACTTCCACCGCCCGTAACCGCATCCGTCCCGTCCCACGTCCGACGAACGACTGGACTTTTCTTCTGCGCGCGTCGCGACGCCGCGCAACCAGTCTAAGTGCCAGAAACGCGCGACCGCGCGTGCGCGCGCTCGCCCCACCCCTTGCGAAGTGTACGCGCGAACCAGACGCGATCGCGATCGCGCGCCGCGCGAGGCCGATGCGAGATCCGTTTCAATCCGAGGGAGTCATTCACCGCGAGGTCGATTGAAACCGGTACGGTCCCGCAGGCGGGTTCAATACACGATGCGCGAAGACGATTTCATTTCGCCGCCATGAGGAGGACCCGCGCACGACGGAAACGTTGTCCAAAGCGAGATATCCGGTCGAATTTATACCGATCTCGATCGACAGATTCCCTCTTTTTATTTTTCTCTCTTCTTGCGGTGGTGGAAGATCTTTCTCACGCGAGGATCGGCAAAAATGACTCTTCTGAAAACGGGATTTTACTTGCGAAAGGGGGTTAATCGCCGAGAATTTCCGAAGTAGATTACAATATCGTTATGGAGATAAATAGAAGTATTGCACTTGATCGTTGCGCAAGCCTTCGGAATCCAAGAAACCCGATAATTTTGAAATTACTCCGTACTTCCGCGGTTTTGCTGATTTTGAGAATAAGTTTATACGAGATATCTCTTGTCGTCGTGAACCAACTATTTCGTTTGGTTCAACTTCACGTTGGATCGACTCTGTGAAGTTGCATTCGATTGCACGTTCGATTATTATAAATTGTAGTTTATAATTTTCGAAGCATTGGCGCAGAGAAATTTTTTTTACATAATATATTCGAAAATCTAATTTTTTCGCAGCGTGTTTATTTTTAAGAAATGTGAATTAAAAGAATACTTGCATTTTTAAATGTCATTCTTGTATGATGAATAATTTATAGCAATAATTATACATAATTTTACTAAACCTACATGTAAATATATATAATTATAGCAATAATTATATATAATTTTACTAAATCTATCTGTGTAAGCATATACAATTATAATATTATAATTATATTAATTATATAATTATATAATAAATATAATAATTATATCATAATTATATTAATTATAATATTCCAATTTTTAATTATACACACATTTATATGTAACTAAGAATTATATAATTTTCAATTATATAACTCTTAATTAGAAATATGATACATTTTCCTTATTGCCTAATTATTAAAAAACCACTCGATTAGGAAATTAATATTACAACAGGATATTGTATTTCCTGAGGTCTAAATCATTCGTGTAATACCGAAAAATTTCTTGCAATTCGAAAAAATCGATAGTCAAGTATAAATGAAAAAAGATCGTTCTCCAACAATTAAACTTTTAGGCCCAGTTTCACAAGTGTCGGTTAACTTTGAACCTTAGATTAACTCACTCTTCGTCTCCTTCTAATGTCCCCCTTAGAAAGAGACGAAGAGTGAGTTAATCTAAGGTTCAAAGTTAACCGACACTTGTGAAACTGGGCCTTAGTGCTCTTGATGACGTTTTTACATGATTGTCAGTTTCTATAAAACGCAGCAATGGCTCTATTAGTATCACACGGATCATTCTATCATAAGCTAGATACAGTAACAAAAAAATCATCTGTACAATGTAAAATCATCAATAAAAAAAATCGTTCCTTGCTTCAATTTTCTTATTTTTCTTTATCTTATGAAACTTTATGACTTGATGTACTCCGGTTTTCCTTCGCTGTTCCAAATTGTCTTCATTTTTCGAAATGAAAATACTGCGTACAGTGCTGTAAAAAGATTCGTTGAGAAATCGGACTCATTCAGAATCTTTATTGTTTTTCTTTTCATTTTTCGATTCTCCTTATCTTTAGTTGGAATTCTTATACTCACAAGTAACTTCCCATTCCGACTGCGAGAGAGTGCCAATCTTACGATGATTCGCAGGTAGATTCTGCATATATTCAACAGCATGATGATAATCCCGCTCGGGGTCGCCAAGTAAAGGTGATTCGTGATACGGCGGGTAAGTTTCTAGTGCCTGCATATTTCCTAAAAGAGATCTACCCTCGCCTTTGAAACGCTCGTAGAAATCTTCGAATCTAAATAAAAAAACATTTTTTTTTTAGGTAATAACTTAGATACATTAGAAAAGTGCGGCAATAATTTGTTTCAATACTAATGTTTACGTACATTTAAATTAACATATACATGCTTTTTACAAGCATTCGTCAATGTGTACTGATTAATAATGGATTTAAGTTGGTGTGCTTCTTCTCTTACCTTTCAAACGACACTAATTCAAGGCCGTATTTCAGAGCCAACTTGCACAAAGTGGGTAGATGAACCAGGAATTCTGGGCAGTTGACTACACCATCCAAATGAAAATTGTACTTTGCGCCAAAGAGCGGCGGTTTTACTTTGTCCTCGGATAAAAATTCAACATTGTACACATCATTGCCGAATTTATTACCATCGCAATTTTGCCATCTAGAACTGCAATTACCAAAAAGAAGTATGAGCGTGTGTGCGTGGTCTATTAGTGCTGGTCTAGAGTTATTGCTGCATTTTATAGAAACTGACAATCATGCAAAAATGTCATCAAGAGCATTAAAAGTTTAATTGTTGGAAAACAACCTTGCTTTAAAGAGTATTTAAGCTCTAAGCCATGAGAAACTGACCAATCACAGTGGAATGTGAGGAGAATACTCGACTGTGATTGGCCAATTTCTTACGGCTTAGAGTTTAAATACCCTTTAAAGCAAGGTTTGTAGACCAGCACTTAGGAAGGAACATAAAGAAGGGGAAGAAAAACATACACTAAATCGTACGCATCTGGAATGGTTCCGATAAAGTAGCCACCCGGCTTGAGACTCTCGCTGGCGTTCCGCAGCATGCATTCCGCCTGCGGTAGGGACTCAAAGCTGTAGTGAAAAGAGAACTGGCAGCTAACAAAGTCCAACTGCATACTGGGATCCATGAACTTCTCCCTCAAACGAACCTGCAACATATCTGATTAACAAAATTCCATTGACAAGTGCATTTCTTGCTAGACGGAGTTTATGTGTGGGGTTGAAGATGATGATAGGTATCCTCTACCTTTGTACAATCAGCCGTTATGAACTCCGCGCTAAAAATGGGAGCAAAACCTCTGTCTTTGGAACCTTTCCTATTCACCATGTCATTGTACCGTTGCTGACACTGTTCCAACGACACTTGTGCTATATCCGCGCAAATCAGGTGTGAGATGTTGGCCTTTTTCCATTTAAGAAGGTCTCCGCCTTTACCGCAGCACATGTCCATTACTCTAAGCGAAGCGCCGAAACTCTTGCCTTGTCTCACTTTGACTACATACTCATCTGATAAATAATAAATAAGAATAAATTCAATTTAATATCCATATTCCAAGAATAACTGATATTTAATATAAAAATCATAATAATAAGACAAATGTCAATTTTAGTCAAAGTTCAATTTTTCTCAAATCAGCTTCGAAAAAGTAAAGCAAAATGTTGGTATTTTTAAACTTTAACATTTATAATAATCGTGATTAATTTTGAGGTACTGGATAGCTTAAGCTGGTAAGCAGTTGTCCATCAAGCGAAAGATCCGGGTTCAATTCCCGATGCTACCTCACATACATAATAAAACATTTTAAGTGAAAAGATATAATTCCATTGTGATAAACACAAGAACATCTAAAATCATAAATATAAACAAATCCAAGATAACTTGGTACCACATCACAACACTAGATTTCTTAGAGGATAAAAATATGATAAAAATAATAAGTTTAAAAGTTCAAATCATAGTACCGCTATCGGTTGGAAATCAATGTTCAAAAAGAGCTAGAATTATGCATCCGAAAGAATGCAATCGTGTATAGGCTCTTACTGGTCCTTCTTTCATTGGCATACCATTTAGTTGATAGCTAAAAAACAATAGTTACTTATGAGCATGCTTTTAATCCAGTTGTTAAAATTCCTCATATACACGATGCGGCTCTGATTTCTCTGCGAAAGACCCTTCTCTTCAAGCGCATTGTAATGGTCCGCTACTAAGGCTGTATTGTCAAGGGTCTTGTTTACATCAGCATCCTTATCTTTCTCGTTACTTCCGGACGTCGTTAGATCCGAGGGTACGCTTGTGCTCTGCAACAGAAAATATGTTAGCGAGACGATCTCAGTACTCGAGGCAGTAACGTACGGTTAAGGAACTCACAGCAGACGAGGCATCTTCTTCAATATCGCGCTTTGCTACTTTGGACGGTCGCTCGCGATCCGGCGACAACTTGCACTTCCTACTTTGAGGACTCTCCGCGTCTGTATCTTTACTCGTCTCTGACTTCGCTGCGGTGGTACTTGTCGTATCCGTCTCGCTGGAAATCACAATTTTTTTTCTTTCAGATCTATATCATCCGCGCTTAAAATAAAAATGACATTGTGCGAAAAATGTGATGAATTATTTTCATAAAATTCTGAAATAAAATTTTACAAAATTACAAATTACAGATATATACGTTTGCCAATGATATTATAAAATCAGAACAATCAACGATACATTTTATCTCTGTGAGAAACGAAAATATCAACGAGAGTCGATTTAATTTAATACTACAAGAATTTAGAAATAATCCTTCGAATGAGAAAAAATTTTTATTATCGGTATATTAATGTCAACGTTAAAGCGCGGGGAAATATATACCTCGCGTGTTGCCTCTCCTCCTCGGTCTCGGCCTTATCCTCCGCGCGAAGGGCCGACATGTCGACGATACGAATCGTAAATGAAGAGATGCGGATTACGATGCGAGAAGTCGTTCAAGGTATTCGAAACGTGAGGACTGCCACTGGCTCATCACTGTGTACGCCGTACTCCGGAACGCGAGCCGATCTCATGCCGACGACGACGCGATCTCGCTGAATATACGCCACGAAAAGCGTTGCCAATGACGCAGTGACGCCAACATCGTCAACGGTGAACGGAGACGGAGAGATTTTTCGCGCGTGCGCATTGCGCGCAATAGCACGAACTGGCACGAACATCACGTGACCCCTCCCCCTCCCAATAACGAACGTAACGTATCTTGTTGATTGTGGTTGATTGTGAGTCTGTGAGATATAAGGTATCGTCTGGGCCCTAAAGGGCAGGAGGGAAGGAAATTAAAAATAAAAAAAATTAATAGTGTGTCTCTAAAGGTTGATATTGATTAAATACGCAATATATTTAATTGCAGTAAATAGACAGTTGTAATAAAGATTAATTTTTGCAGTTGAGTGAATTATATCATTAAATTTTAGCAAGAGCTTTTATTTGTTGCAAGGTAAGAAACATTAACGATATTTAATAATAGACACAAAATTATATAAATAATTACTTTAATTTTATTTAATTATCTTCAATTTTATATTTAAAGATTAATTATTAAATTTGAATAAAGTAAAGTTTTATTTAAGAAATCTGGGAAATACGTATATCGATTTTATGTGTCATTGAAACATACGGAGCTTGATCTTTTTATTTAATTTATATTATGTGTTACTTTTGCTTGTGTGTTCCCTTTACCAAAAGAGTACGAGATAAATAATATATTTAAAGTATAATAAATAACAACGACAGACAGCAATCTCTAAGAAGATAGATATAAAGGTCAAATTTTCTTTCCCACCAGAGCCTCAACACTAGCTCAAGTTCTTATACGCTCCGTCCTTCACGCGCCGTATGCTTTCGTATATGTATACATTTCTTCACTGCCTGTCAAGCTGCATATGGTCTGTGATATATTTTACTCATCAACGCAGATTTATTTATATTATATTTCAACTGAGGTGAATTAAAAAAGGTAAATAATTATTTCTTAATTAAGTTATAATACAAGAATGTGTCATATATATGTGTGTATATGTATATATATACACGTACATATACCGAAGAGGCATATTGAATCTTATCATTCAGATGCCGAACAGCATTTGTCATGATTCGCGCTATATTCCACGTTGCATGTGAAAAAATCATTAGTATTGGAACCCGGACTTTATATGGACTACCCGATCCCTACATGAAAGTCTTCAAAAAGTGACCGGTAGGGTTGACCTCCACCTTGTTTCCTCTTTGTCTATACGCTAATGGGTAGAAAAAGACAGTTTGACCTCTACCAGTCACTTTCTCTCTTCTTCCACCGGTCATATTTTTCTATACCTGAGCGCAGTCCATATTATATGTCGATGATTGGAACAGTAAATACTGGTCGTAGTCATAAGGAGATGCTTAACAAATTATTATCCAATCTTATTTAAAACTAACGGCACAATTATAATAGATTCATGATATTATAATATGGCATTTTAACATATGCTAAAAAAAAGCTTCAAGATTGTTACACATACCTTTCATCTTTTTTCAGAGAGAGAATGACATCCCATTATCATCCTTTATATTACGAGAGTGATAAACAATATCCCTATGCCAGCAGAGTAGTGGCAGGAGAAGATCACGTTGACTTCATCTATCAATTGGTGAAGAATAACAATAGTGCTGCTATGGAATGTAGCTATAAGAATACTACTAGCATAAGTGATACTTCTGAGGCAATAATTGGAACACCTACCAAATTTTCAAACTATAATGGAGATCTTTCAGAAACATTTGCCATGGTATGTGTACCCTGCTTTCCTGATATTATCTGTTACTGTTTTGTAGAAAGTAATCGTAATTTAACTTTATGCTACAAGATTTTGTAATATTCGACACTTTTTTTACTTTTAATGTAGAGAACTTGTGGTTTTGATATCTCCACATCTCCACGGCAGAAACATGTATCACGCATGTATAGTGATGAACCACAAGATGATAGCAACATCCAATTAATTAATAAATGTGATTATATTGGTATGTAATATTTGAATTGATAAATAATTAAGGTATTATATTAAAGAAGATACGTTTGTGTGTGTTCAGAAAAGATTATAGTTACATTTTTTATTTTGAAGATTTTGAATTTCATGAAGCGGTATTTCCAATTAGAGTCTCTATGTATGAAGTATATAATCCTGGATATGTAACTCAAATTTGGGCTCAAGATTCTGATGATCGATGGTTTCTATTATGGGCTGGACGACCTCAGATTGTATCTTCGACATCGCGAATATTTTCCCCGCCTTTACAGTCTTGCAACTTTAAAACCAAAATACTCAGACTAAAATTTATGTACAGCTTACGGAACTACACCACACGGTTAGATGCTGTGAAGCTTATTGGTACATCAAAATTGATCCTTCCTAAAAATCCTAAACAGAGTTTAACTTATATATTAAACTGCATTAACTGCAAGTATCCTTGCCATCGGGACATCCGACATAATTTAACACTTGATTATGAAAATACACACTTGGATATATTCGAGCTTCGAGAGAAATTTACTAAATATTGCATTATTTATAAAAGGTATTATATCGTCGATATTAAGTAATATTCAATCTTATTTATTCTCTTATTTATTCTCTTAATAGAAATAAATTTATTCTAATGTTATTCGCAGTGATATAACGAAAACTGTTCACAAGAGCAAAAAAGTATCTCAGAAGAAAAATGTGCCATCTTCTAAGCAGGGATATACAAATCATTATTCATTAAAAAATCATTCGAATTATAAGAAAGTTTATAAAGAAAGAAAGTTTGTAAAAGATATCAAACTCTCTTCAGATAAATCCAAGAAGCAGTCACATTGCAGTGTCACTGCGCTTCCTGTAAAGTATTCGAAGAAGTCTATATTTCATGTAATAATATTTATTATGATATAATCTCATAAGTATTAAAATTTTATATTTTATCTTTGCAGAATGAAATAATATTAAAAATATTAAAAGGCTTAGATGTCAGGACGTTGTACCATGTGAGCAGCATAAATAATCGCCTCAATAATGTAACACGGGATCCTTTACTCTTTCCTGAATTTTTGAATTTAGGAAATATGGATACCTCTTTTATTTATGATATTATATTTTTCTTTGACGGATCTAAATACACATGCGAAAATATACGAAAGTTGGATCTCACATCGGCCAATATTTCTATTTCGTATTTTGTAAAATTTCTTAACATTTGCGGCAGTCGTTTAACGCACTTGCGATTAAGTAACTGCCGATTTGTTGATTCCTTTGTCCTATATAAAATCTCAACGATCTGCAAACATTTGAAAGGTAAATAATATAAATTAAATATGATTATTAGAATTACAGATAAATTGTATGTGACTAATACATTATATATATTTTTCTAGCATTGGATCTCAGTTCTTGTGATCACTTGAGAACGGTCAACGGATTTTTGCATCTCGAAAAACTAGAATTTCTAGAACATTTAAATCTTGCTTCGACACGTATAACAGTTAGACCTCTTTGCAAAATACTGCGAAAAAATCCCCGCATGCGTAAATTAATTCTGAGCTACGCTTTTCTTTGGTTTAAACCACACCGTCTAGAAAAACTTTTCATACAGATGGGAAATTCATGTCCAGACTTGGAAAAACTAGATATAATGGGCAGTGCTATTACATCGCGAGGTATTAATGCCCTCGCTAAGTGCAAGAATTTACAAAAACTGAATATTGGGTCGTTGTACGTTGCTACATTTTCTTTTAAAATATATGTTATCATATTTTCTTTATCAAAATTTGTATATTTACATATCTTGCAAGCATCACGAAACGGTCATGTTGTTTTTCTCTTTAAAATTGCGATTAAGAAACTGTAATAATAGTATATGGTTTTTAAATTGTTACAGCTTTGATGAACATTACGGAGTTGACCTTGATTTTTCGGACCCCGAGGGTTATTACGATTACGACCATGATTACAATTATTACAAGCACAATAATCCAGCGTATTATTTAACCGGTAGATATAACGCGAGGAGATTTTTTGAACCCTGTCAAAGTTTGAAACAAGTCAATTGGATTCGTCGATCATCGTGGTATGATCGATAAGCGGGCGAATTATATTAACAAAAATGGCGAAAATTTGTGTAAAAACCTAAACAAGTATATTTGTGGCATGTACCTTTTATTCACATTTTCTTTATTATATTTGGCACGAGTTTTTTTCATGATATCAATATTTTAATTTGTCCAGGAAAAAATACTTTACGCAAAGCATCAATGGCTAGTTCTTCGGTTCTGTTGTCTTTCTTTCTTTCTTTTCTATTGCAGTAATTCAGTGTATGTATTTATATACCGTATTCATGCCGATCCACCGGCCCTTATCCTGATAGAATATAAAAAATTATCTACTCATTTTCATGTACATGTAAAAATCTCAACATATATTTAAAATTGTAGAAAATACTTGAAATACGACACTTTAATTTTTTTTATTATGAATGTTTCTTTCAGTTTCCGATATCATTATTTTCCTTCTATTTTTTTTTTACTCAAATTTACCATTTTTGATGAAACAGAATTCCTTCTTATCGCCATAATTGTCTGTATTTTTTAAATGTGATTTTGTCCATTCTATCATTATGAAACAATTTTCATCAAAATGAATATACTGCATATTTTCGCTAAAATTATATTTCTTTCAATATGTGTATTTATTAGTCTATGTATTATAAACTCTCTAATATATTTCGAATTGTATCAACATAATTACATGGTTCAATTATTATATTCGTTCCATTCCTTCCATATAGCCGAATCATTGCTATAGCGATCGAATACTGATATTTTTTGGAAATCTGAAGATTTATGTCTTTCGTGTCTGAATAAAAAGTATGATTCGCGGTACTTATATATTATATGTATGGTTCTTTATGCAACACTATGGCATTTCTACAAACTAAATTATAGAATATGTATAATATGCAAATAGAAATAACTTGATGCATTTTCAAAAATGGATTGATTTAATTTAGTTTAATATTTCATGATTGATATTTTTATGACCTACCTAAATTATATTCAACTTATACGGAAGAAACGAAAATGTCTTTTAGAAAAAATATTTAGAAGACTGTAAAAGAAACAGCCATGTTGCTTTTTACAATTTAAATTTTTGATTGATCAAAGAGAATGTTGGACGACTGCGCACAACTGCGCATCCACGCCACCCACTTCAGTGTCGCCAATAGAGCGAGTGTCGATTATTTATCGATAGTGACGAGTTTAGGTTATGAGTGTTACGGCAATTTTCGGGTTTCTCCGCATTTAATTGCGCGTGAATGACAAGAGCAAGAACGTTCGCTTAATTAGCTCGATCAATAATAACCCGCGCGTTTTTTCGCATTTTGAAACGTGGAGTGCCAGTCACCGTGAAGTTACGAGCATGTAGTTATAGGTTAGCGCTTCCATCGGGAAACTGGGTATCTTAGAATTTATTGCTGAAACATTAAAAAAAATGGTACAATTATTTGTAATTATATATATTGAGCAAACTCATCATGTGTAAAAAGAATTTAATAACGAAACTGATTATGAGATTAAAAAAAAGATGCTTTGTTTACTTCAGTGTTGCCACCACCACCCACGGATGATTGGAAAGATTGAAAAATTATCGGAAGCAATTATTGTTTGTCTACGCGTTTGCGGGCGAGAGGAGCACGTATGGAACGTCCGTTGTTTCCCGCTTGGACACCCGGTCCCTAGCGATGCGCGGACGTAACCAAGCACAACCTTGATCGTCGAAGTTGGTACGCGATTCTTAATCTCTTAACGCACACACGTTCTCATCTATTATCTGATCTAGATTTGCCCTGCGCGACGCTCTTATCTGGCAGCTTATCTAAAATCCAATAAGACCCAAAGGATAAATATCGTCCCCCCAATGTTTAATTGCTGCCAAGTTTCGCAACAAGGCTCTAACTCTTTTCCAGCTATTTCGACTGTACAGAATTCAGGCAGGGAGGAACGTTGATCGTACACCACTTGCTTCCTGGAGCGAGATTTTGAATACACTCCGCTGTTATGGACAGCTTCTCGCAGGACTACGACAACAAGATGGAACCGTTTGAGACGTATGACGAGTCTATGGTTACGGCTGCCAATCACCAATGTGACATCGGTCAATCGGTCAACAATCAGGTACCCGCGCAGGAGCTACAGATGCAGAGTCAAGAGAGTCACGACACATTGACGTTGCAAGCACAGCAGAATCAGACGGAGCAGACGCATCAGGTGGCGCAGATGGAGTCGAATGTTGAACAGAGACCAACTTCAGTTAGATTGCCCGCCTTATTGGATGGAGAATATTTTACGGTGACCAGGGTGGAAGACACTAATGTCACGGTGCGTTGTCAGCAGTGTAAGAAACAGTTAAACGGCAATCTGAAGTCCACTGGGAATTTTCTTAGTCACGTAAAGGTAAAATTATTTTAAAAACTGATAGAATTGTCGGTGTAGATTAACAGGATGAAAAGAGGGCCTCTTGATGTAAAACCACAAAGATGAGAAAAGGGCTAAGCCTAAACGCCAGTCGTTGGTACCTTCTATTTTCATATTTAATATTTATTTAACATGTGTATTTAATATTTATTATTTTATTACTTCTGGTGTATATTTACAATTATATAATTAATTGTGTACCAGTCATTGTGCTTAAACTCTCTCATTGGGCCTTCTTTTACCGTTGCAGATTTAGGTAGAGAAATTTTAATTACTTTCATTAACACTATTACTTTTGTAGCGATTACATCCGTCTCTGATGAGCAAAATAAGGTGCAAATCTAGTCAGAGGAAATCCGCGATATATGTGAACTCAACGTTACCCGATAAATGCCCCGAGATAGTGCGAGAAAAGCGTATAATCCTTCAAAATAAGAAGCGCTATAAAACGGTAAGCACGACTTTTTATTTTGTAATTTGC
The DNA here is from genome assembly GCA_035220575.1 of Temnothorax rugatulus. Taxonomy (NCBI): domain Eukaryota; kingdom Metazoa; phylum Arthropoda; class Insecta; order Hymenoptera; family Formicidae; genus Temnothorax; species Temnothorax rugatulus. Next base: position 36,704 of record JASTWL010000266.1, read on the forward strand.
CGTTTGTAATTTGATTTCGCTGCCCTATAAAAATATTAAAATACAAGAAATTACTATTAGAAGAGAGGATTAATAATTAGCGTAATTTAATTAGTTTTAGATAGAATTATCTTGAGTTATTTAAATATACCTACGTCAGATGAAGAGATTATTTAAGATTTATTCTAGAAACACATAATATTTACATTTCTTAATCATTTAAATTGATTGTGCTTAGATTTTCTCATTGATCTTTCTTTTATCCACTTTGATTTTACATCAAAGAATTTCTTTCCTTTATCGCGTTGTAATTAAATTGACATATTCACACGCAGGAGGAATGTACGGCCGGAAACGAAGAGCCTTACGAACAACCTGCGGATTGGAATGACGCACCATTAATTCGGGGGTCCGAAGAGCCGGAATCCGCGGATCCCGTTTCTCCAACTCTGAGAATGTCGCATAACAATTCATTCATGATGGAGGATGAATATGATGCAATCGGCCGCAACGTTGCCGCCAAGCTCAGGAATATGAGGTTGGACCAAAGAATAATAGCTGAGAAATTAGTGAATGACATTTTATTTGAGGCTCAGCTCGGTAATCTTCACAGAAATTCGAGCATCCACGTGTGAAAGGAAGAGAGACGTACACATATGGTCTGTGAGTCGATATTATATATCTTCTAGTGAATCGCGAGAGAACGATCTTTCGCTTGATTTGGTGCAAAACGGCGTGATATGATTAATAGAGTTATCTGATTAGTTATATAACACGCGTGCGTCAGTATGTGCATGAAGATTGCATGCTCGTGGATGAATGGATAATGATTTTCGTAAATGATATTTGTATTCTAGCCTTATCGAATGACGAACGTTCATACTTTTGTGATATATCTATAATCCTCTAATGTCCTGAGATCATTACATTTGGACTTTTAAAGACGAGGAGTTTAAATATTCTGGTCTCAAGAGAGACACACATAAGCGTATATTGAAAGCCTTTCGCTTTCTTTTTATATAAATGTATAATATTGTAAATAATACAATTCGCGTAACAATGTAAAATATGTTGTCAAATAGTGAAATGTGCTGCCTAAAGTATTAGATTGGTTGGAAGAAGTTGCCAGCTTTTTTGTTAAGGTACCTTTTAAATGAAATCAGCAATTTTTCTTAGAGCACCAAAGAACATTTTTTAGATTGAGAAAAGTGCATAATGACTACTTTACTTAATGAATTAATTCAAATTGTGTGCAATTTCTAAGTCTATTTGGCAAGTACGGGAAGTTTTTTTTTGCACCAATCGAACAATGATCATGTCTAAAAGTCTTTTTCTATACCAATCATTCTATACATGATTAGAGTAAGACAGTCAATTGTATATACAGAAGTACAGTATAGCTCATAAATATAAGTTTAATAAACGATATACTTTTGTGTAAAATATTCTCGAAATGTTTGAACACCGAGAGGTCTAAAGCTTTATCAAAAGTCCAAAAAACATTTACAAGGTGTAAATAAAGTATAGAAAGCCGCCAGAATGCTCGGAAGACTTGTTTCTTCCGAAAAGTTTGATCACAATCTCTCGAGTGTGTATCTACAATTTATTTACACGCCTTGTACGAAAGTAAAAGCGGAAATACGATTCTCAGAAGACTTATCTGAAGGACAGTGCCCCCTCCAATTGTCAGCTGCTGTATACTCTGCATTTCTTTGGCTTGAACATCGCGTAATATACCGCGGACGAGAGGACGCAGAGCGCCATGCTGCCGAAGATCGTGCCGAATATGTAGGTGTACCAGAATCCGTTCCAATCAGCGTTCAAATACCACGTGAGAGTCAACGCCACGTTCTGCGCGATCACGAACACGTAGTACGGCAACGTCCACCAGTCGGCATACTTGAATTTGATCCGGTATTCGATCAGGCTGAATATGTAGACCAGACCGAGCCAGAGATTGACGATGAATGTGATGACGTCATAATACTTGGAGTAGTAATATAGATAGGCCAACATGAGGGCGTAGTGCACGCCCATCATTGTCACCACGGTTATCGGATAGAACTCGTAGGCCACGGCGATGGTGAGCACGCGCGCCAGGATGAAGAAAAACCACCAAAGGAAAGACAGGAACTTTCCTATCGGGTCATCCTCCTCGAGGCCCTTCTCGGAATACTTTCGTTTAGGAACTTTCAGGCTCTGCGTGCTGCTGTCTATTAGTCTTTGGTTTGGCTCGAGGGTAGCTGCTGCTTTCGTCGCCTCTTCCTCCGTATAAACGGAATCTGGACGTGGCGGCGCTGGCAAGTCCGGCACTGGGAGCGGTGCGACCGTCGTTATGCCGCGAAGCGGCATCGGCGGTGGCGTCACGTGCACGTTTTTCGGTGGTAACGGCGGAGTCACGGAGACCTGACGGTCCAGCAAAGCCGCGTGTGATTGAGTCTGGAGCTCTTGCTCGTTCTCAGTGATTGGGTTTTCTTCCGGCGGCGTTGATTCGGATGATGCATTCACAGTGTCTTCTTGCTTGTTTGCGGGCAAGGGTAACGGTTGTAAGGGGGCCTTTTCCTCGATACTATTCAGTTCCTGATTGAATTAAATTGACATTGATTATATTTGTTAATATTCACAGATATATCCCTCCAGAATAATATCAAATGGATATATAACGATTTTGAAATTGCTTTGAAATATTATTTTTAATTGTAATCGTTATTTTTTTAATTGTAATTTTTTATGTTAATCGTAATATTTTTTATTGTAATCGCTTGTATTTAACTGATTTTTAATTTTTAATAGTAATCACCAAGCTGGATCAAGTACCTGAATGCAGTATTTCTTTAGCCACATTGCCCAGGGTAGTTTCCTGCCGTTTACACGCTGGCTCTCGAATCTTTGAAAGGAAGCTGTCTTGATAGCCACTGTTACAATGGACATAATGATGCAGAGGACCTGTACTGTCACTGCAAAAAAAGTGTATTATGTAAGTCATTATTATATAAAATGTTTTATATAATGTACAATATATGTACATATATGTACAATATATTATAAAAATATATTGTACATACATGTATCTTCTCGAATTATGGAAAGGAAATATGTATGCATAACACTCTTATCGAAAAAGTGATTCTCTATTTTACTTGATTGATAACTGCGAGGCACAGAGCTCTGCCTGAAGAGCAGGTGCGCCTGAAAAACCGCCTGTGGAGCAGCTTGGAACCATGCCTGCAGAAAGAAGTACAATTCGATGGCCGCAGGTGCCGCAGCGACATTTAATGTCTTGACTCTTTCGTTCCCGGATAAATTTATAGCGTCCACAGACAGTACAATGAGTCCCGCGTATCTATAAAAATGTACTAATTTGTACACACGACTGTTTATTACTGTTTATAGTTTAAGCTCTATATAAAGTAAATTAAAAAAATATAAGGGTGATTAAAAAAGTGTTTCATATTTTGAGAGCAGATAGTATCTACTGATCAAAATAAGAAGAAAACGTCCAGTAAACATGGGTCCTAAATCAAATACCTGTTGAAATATGGATCAATATTTATTGTATACTATAAAAGGTGTTCTATGTGGTTCCCATTTATTGTCGCACTTTTCAAATAAAAAAATACACATTCCTACAATGTTTGTACGTCATCGATGATAATGACTTAAACCTTACTGCACTGCAGAAATAACACAATTAATATAAGAACAGGGCAATGTTTATCATTTGAAGATCTTAATGTATTCAACACCCATCGATGACATACAAACATTGTAGGAATGTGTATTTTTTTTATTTGAAATGTGTGACAATGAATGGGAACCACATAGAACACCTCTTATAGTGTACAATAAATATTGGCCCATATCTCAACATGTATTTGATTTAGGACCCATGTTTACTGGACATTTACTTCTTATTTTGACGAGTACTACCTGCTCTCAAAATATGGGACAATTTTGTAAACACTCCATATATGTGATAAGAGTAAATTGGCTTTAAGCTTTTAATTAACTAAAGCGAGTAATGATGGAAAAGAAATACCTGTATAATACGAAAAACACGAATCCTATGAACTGACACACTTGGAGGCCAAACCAGCCAAGTACGCCTTTCGACACCTTATCGTCTTCCGTCATCCACCAATCTGGCCTCGAAACTGTCAGTATAAAGTACATGAGCGCCGGTGCGTAGATAATTGCGAAGGTGGACATTCCCCATAATGGATTATCCTCCTTGAAGTGTTGAATAGCTACCACCAAGTCAGCAGCAAAGTGAATAATATATACAAAACAATTGACCAATGTCGGTACGAGAAAAATTAGATATATCTGCTCGGTCGACTTCAATGGGATCTTCATGCAACGCGTAGATTTCCTGTGGCAAAGCGTATTTGCCACAGAATTTACAGAATATCTCTCTTTCGCCATTTCCCTGGAGCTAGCAAGTTTGTTTCATATTTCTATGATGTCACGTATGTTCTTTTAGTAAATATTGACAGAGTTCTTCGCTGCCTAAAAGAGAAAGAATACAATCGATAAAAAGAAAATTGGGATGATCATAAGGATACTGCGTCATTATTTGCTCTAATACAATAAAATAATAATTATTTACAAATAATGAGACAACGTACAAGAAAACTGTCACGTAGAATAACCTGTTACTTTGATATAGTGACTTATTTAACATTAATTTAAACGTAGAGTGTAATCGTGACAGGAAAGGGAATATATTTGAAGAGTTAATGAACAATCGACATTCGTAGTTTACCTAAAACGAGCACGGATCAGGCACGCGATGCTCCCAAGTCTCTCTTGGTTTCTCTCAAGGCCGATCAAATCATTTCAACGATAAGATTGCGCCCTGTTCAACAGGTAGCACGGTCATGCTACTCAATTTTTCGTCAGGTAGCGCGGTAGCATCGCTCCGCTTACGGTCTTACCGCAGAGCTTGAAGCGGAACGCAGTAACGCACTCGGAGACTCTCGGCGTACAAATTACGCAATCGCGCACGGGTCCGCGGGCTGTGTGATTACAGAGTACAGGGAAATTTACGGAAGAGAGACAAGCGGCCTTCCATACGTTGCGCGTATCGGCACGATCGATTAGTCAGCGCGCCGTACGAACGGGGAAGATAGCCCGATAAGCTCACATTTCGCAAGGTGGTGATAAAGCGTCCCCAGGTATCGATACCATGTCGCCGATAGGTTATGACTATTTTTTTTATTTTTCTCTCGTACAGGCGTACGCACGCGCGACTGCGCGTTTGCGCACCTGTTCGGAACGCATACCAGAGTACCGTAGCACTCGCACTCAAAATGAGACAATTTATTTTCTTGGAATAAAAAAAAGGAGTTTTAAAAAGCTAAAAAATTATTACAATATTTACTTTAGTTTTTTTTACATTAGAGCTATAGAATTTTTAATAACTCAAAAAATTATTTCTCAGGATATAACTAGAAAACGCTGGATTAATTTTATTGACAAAGTAGCACTTTATTCATATGAAAAAGTAATACAACGTTAGGGCCTGTGCTTAATTTCTTTCTTTGAATGATATCAAAGCGTAGGAGACAATTAGAAGGCCTTCATCTTTTTTTGGACTCTATATCTGTGTATGTGTGTGGTGCTCTACTCAAGACTTTTAGATTATATCTCACCGAGATGCGAGGACCGTATAAGTCTGCTATTACATATATACTACTTATTTAACAATATCTTTCTTCGCAAAAATCACTGGTCATTCTGATTTACATATCGTCGTTTGTAATCTGCTACATAAAATAAACGTACACCGTTCAGTCATTTTGTATTTTGCATCTTGTAAAATATATCCCGTAGATCTCTGCAATTATCTGCGATCATCAATCTCTTTTAAACGCCATTAACCCAAATTCGCCACCCGATATAGTATATATAGTATTCGATTACTATTCGAACATTTATCCGAGTTGCTTTTGAAGCTTCTTAGTCCGAGAACTTAGTGCTACCTTAATCTTAAAGCTACTAAATTTATCATTTCCTTAAACTTTGCTTACTTCGATCTTCAAGAGATTTGAAATTTTTAAACAGCTTTATGTGCCATCAATATGGAATAAAAACCCGAAAAAAAAAGATTTTTTCTCTATAAGATACGGGTAAGAGTACTTTGAATAAAACATGATATGGTGTTCGCTATTAACAAATCGATTATTAAATCGCAAGAACTATCTCATTGTAGATAGATGATTCGTATAACGGCTCAGCTCCCAAGCTTTGCGATTTAATACTTGAAACTTTGAATACCACTTAAATTGTCATTTTTTTCCGTAAAGGAGGATACCTATACAAGATACAGATAGTAAACAACTCTTTTCGTCTGTGGTGCACGTAAAAGCGCTGTCGAGTGTGTATGCGTGCTATTTTCGAAGTATATGAACGTATGTATAATTGAGGAGGCAAATGTGGGATATCCCTGGATCCTTTTCTTTTACCAGAGCTCGCCGTCCTTTTCCTTAGCCGGAACTTCAATTACTCGCGGCTTGTCGATTATTCTAGCCGTGCGAAGGCCCTTCTCCACGATGCCGATAATCCAAGCTTGATATCCTTCCTGTTTTTCGATATCTTTACAATAAGCCGCGGCCTGTAAAACACAATTCGCAATCTAAAAAAATCGCATCAACTTTACATTTTAAAACTACTAACCGCAGTCTGCTGGATCAGATTCGTAGACAAAACTTCTTTAAATTTGAATATTACTCGTCCGAGTTAATGTAAAATGAATATATAAGGGTACAATTGTAGGAAGGTTAATAACTAAATATATATCAACAATAAATAGTAAAATATACCTCCTGTTTCTCTACCTGCCTTTCTTTAGAATATCTCACGAATATAAGATATTCTACTGTATTGACAGGAAACCTGATCTATAATTTGTAAACATACAAGCGAGAAAAATATCGAGCTTATCAGAAATCAAATCTTATACTTGTCAGGCAAATGCTCTTAGCATTAAGTTAAATTAGATCGTGTGTTAATATTACCTGTTGCCTGAATGTACCTAATGACGTTACGCCTATAAATTTGACGATGTATAATACGACTTAATGAACAACTTATTAACCTGTTCACGAGGAAGGCAAATGAGCAGACCGCCGCTAGTCTCGGCTGAGTGGCCCTGCAATAATTGGAACATGTTCCCGCATGCCTTCGCTACTGCAGCCATCTTGGAGATAACAGGGAGATTATGGATAACAAAGGAAACTTCGTTCTTCTGGTGTTTTGCCAGATTCTGAGCGTGTCCCAGAAGACCGAAACCAGTGACGTCCGTAGCTCCGTGTGCGTTGTATTTATGCATCAATCTAGCAGCTGGAAAATCGAGTGGCCATGATTGATTTTAATTAGTTTAACTGAAGATTCTATTAATTGATTTTAACGAAACATCCTCTAATAAATTTACGTTTGATTCTTTTTAAATGAAAATATTGGAGAAAAAGACACTTGTCGCAGAATAAGTTTTGCTAACAATAAATAGACAAGTAGATAACATTTATATTCTTAATTAATTTCATAATATTGGGTAATACGTGGTTTCGTGTGAGACCGATTGATTCATAGTCGGTAGCTCCCGGACTTCTCGACTCTCGTTTCGTGTATGCCTCGGTTAATAAAAAAATTGATTGAACGGTTGAAGTTTGTAAATAAAGGTGCGTAAAACAAATTGTAACAAACTCATCCAAGTTAATGTAAAATGAATATAAAGGTACAATTGTAAGAAGGTGAAAACACTAAATATATATTAACAATAAATAGTAAAAAAAACCTTCTGTTTCTCTACCTGCCTTTCTTTAGAATATCTCACAAATATAAGATATTCTACTGTATTAGCAGGAAAATCTATATATAATTTGTAAACATGTTAACGGGAAAAATGTCGTTTTCCCGCTTTCGGAAACAATAAACTCTTTAAATTAGTTTCATACAAACATATTTCAATAAAACTTTAACCCAATGCTTAGTTGTAAAATTGAAAAGTTAAGATAAACGGCGATCTCTCTCGATACTTTCAGCGAGTAAAATTTTAATTCCAAATTGGTCCGGTGTTATTAAAATTAAAAGTTAGGATAGCCTAGCGTGATTCAGCATTATGCAACATGGCATGTACCTGTTCTGTTCAACCTGGCCATACTATCCATTGCACGTTGATAACCTTTTCGCACATCCTCCTCGCTCACTACAAGCTTGATTCTGTTCCAACGGTCCGGCTGGTCGAGCCATTGATGCGCGTTAACGGCAACTTGTGTACCAAGAGGCTTTGTTAGGACCAATACATCCCCAACTACGGCATTATCCGGCCTAAATCCGAGAACCATGAAGAAACTTAGTGCCAAATCTAACATCAATGCCGATACTTGTGACGATCATCGTAATTAATTACGTACACAATATACTCATTTGGTTGGCAGACAGTGGTAGCAACTCCACCGATAGTGCACCAGGGGTTTACGACTGTTTGGCCACCAGTTACCGAGGTGCCCGCATCTAGAGCAGAATCCTTGAACCCTCTCATGATCAGCGGCACAACAACATCGCGCTCCTTCTCCGTCATCTTCGTACTGACACCCAGCAGCATCAACATGTTGTCGCAGTCTGTGACGCCCATCGCGTACAGATCACTAAGGACATTCGTGCACGCGATTTTACCTGGAAAACACCTCCCATAGCAATGAAGTAGACGAAATAATACAATTGATATATATAGATCTGAATTTGCAGATTTAACAAGTGCGACATTTAATTTAACTTGGTATCATGATATTTCATAATGTTCTCATCCGTTCGACGTCCCCTATCTTACCCATCATGTAAGGATCGTCGACTAGTGGGTAAAAGAAATCTGTAGTCTGCACCAGGCTAAGCCCACCGTGTCGCACCGGCGTCACGGAGGAATCCATGCCAATGCCTGAAACAATATTACAATTATTTATTAGATTACCGCAACATAAAGTAGTACAATTTAAATATTTTTTATTTTATCTTCAATTATTTTACAAAGTATAATTGCACATATGATGTTTCTTATTACACATTTTAGGGTCTAAATAGTATTACATAAAAAATTATAAAATTTCGAAACGTACGTAAGAATATGACAAAAAAATTAAGGGAACAATTTTTTAAAGTAAAATACAATTGCGTTCATTGTTTTTTATTAAACATTTTAGGGTTTGAATAATATTATATATAAAAAAATTAAATTAAATCTATAAGAATATTACAAAGAAACTAGGAAAAAGTGATGTAAATTTCAAAAATTTATTTGCTCCAAGTGTTTTGAAAATGTTTTCAGAAATTTCCAGAAAAATTGTAATTTAACAATGCATAATGTTTCAATGTATTTTTTTATTTCTGGTATGTTTGAATAAAATTTGAGATAATATATATCATCGCAAATTTGTGCAAATCAGCACGCCAAACTATAGATTAAGGTTGAGAACATCTGTGCTTCCGGTGCCACCGGAGAAATTGGGCGGGAGACGACACGGTCGCCATGTTACGGCAGGGCTGCCTTGCGGCGTTTTCAGGCCCGGTATAAATCAACAAGAAAATCAAAGACAAGAAGAATCGATGACTGCATCTCGCACTCGAAATATTCGGAGTCACGCGACTCCGAAATCAGATACAAACTGTTGCCGGAAGTGCGAGAAGGAGGGAACAATTTTCCCCAAGCGCGTCGATTTTTCTATGCAAAGATTCGCTTTGAGAAAGACGGCGGGGGAAAGGGAGGGAACAAATACATGGTGGGCCGAAGATGCCGGCTCGCAAGCGCGCCGCAACAGGGGGCTCCAAGCTCGTTGATTTATTCATTCACGTCCGTTCACTTACCGATGCGCGGAATGGCCATGTGCATGAAGTGGGCATGCTCGTGATCCTGTGCGGACGCATCGTCCGCCTGAAGTCCCTCGAGGAGCTTACCGAGAACCTCCTGAGGGACTTTACACCCTCATCCTTTCAGATCCGCGAATCGCGTCAAGCGGAAGGATGCATCGAGATCATGCGCCACCGGGTCGAACGGCCTGCGCAGCGCCAAGGCATTCGGATTCCCCTCAAGCTCGAGCTGCGCCACGGTCAGGGCGTCCTGTGCCACCGGGGTGCCCTGCAGCTCCGCCATCTTGCCGTGCGAACTCGTTTACGAGGCGGTGATCAGGAGGAGGCAAGTCGGTTTTTACGCCTTTGCCGGTACGTCGCGGCCCGCCGTCGAAACCGCCGCGGAATAACGCGGTGAAAGGACCGCCGATATATTCCTTGTAACTTTTCCTCGCGCGCGCGCGCAAGTTGCCGCACCGGTGTGCTCTCGCCGCTTTCGCCGTACGCCCCGTACTGGGTGATAACGCGAACGCCGCCGAAGGACAGCCACTGGATCTCCCGCGCGCGAACTCGTAGCAAATGGGAATTATACTGTTCCACACCGGCGTCGACTAACCGGGACCGTATGCTTCGACAAAATGGACGCGGTAACGCCGGCACGGCGATACCGAGGGCGCGAGCGAGCCCCCACGGTGCCACCGCCACGGTGCCGGCCGCGCGCGCCGATTGGCCAATTTCGAACTTGCGCACGCGCCCGCGGCGCCGTTCCGCAGGAGCGTAGCGAGCCGCGCGCCGACCACCGTCCCGAACTGCTCCGTTTCTTCTTTGTCGCCGGACTATATACACTTGACTCCGGCCGAGTTCGCCCTACACGTCTGAAAGATTTCCCGACCACGCGCTTCCGCGAATCTATAAACATTGCGATATATTCGAAAATTGGAAGTATTACGGTTACGCGCGTGAGAAATTAATAGAAGAACAACGATCGTTGGATAAAGCATATATAATTCGTTTTTTTTTTTCTTAAGTTCGGGATAAGCCTAAATTTATCACCGTGTCTCTATCAATTACTCTTTTCATCTTCGTTATACATAACTTGGATGTATATTAGGTTCGTCTTTATGCGATTGCAGATTTCATTGTCGCAACATCGATTCCTGCGAATGACGTTTTACTGAGAACCGACGCATTCGCGTGAGCAGCGACGTGTTTCGTCGCCGATGCATTGTCCAACGTCGGATACAAAGGATATTCATATTTAATCCGCATTGATCCTAGCTCAAACGAGCCTTTTCGCACAGCGGCGGTAGTTCCGGAGCGACCGATATAGGCGATATATTCGACGTATGCTGATGTGTGCGTGCCATGAATATCACGGCGATATCGGTCGAAGTGGCGGTGCCGAAGTGTACCGAAGTCCATCGTCGCGAGACGATCCGCGTCACTCATTGGTGGTTTCTCCACGTTCGTCTCTGTCATTTGTCTCGGGCACACCGCGTTGTCGCGGCGAGCCAATCGCGACGCGCCGGCGTGCCGACAACGGTTCTCAAATAGAGCGTTTTCTCTACTCCGGATTTTACATTCATTTATACATTGTGGAAAATAAAATGGAGAAACCTCTTTCTTGGAGAAAATAAATTATCTAAATTATTTCATGTTTCAGACACAGTTCGTGTTAATTATGGACTCTATACATGTGATACTATAAAAGTTAAAATTTATACAATTGCCATTTTATAATTGTTATAAATATATTGTTGCAATTATTGTGTATAAGGATTTGTTCGAAACATGGCGGTTCGTAAAGCTAAATTTTGCAAAAATCTCGCCGTTTACATGTAAACTTGCGAAAAACATTACCGTCGCGAAGATTTGATGGTTTGATATTTGACGGCGGATGTTGAGGAAACTGTCGGCGAAATGTCTCCGGGTGCGCGAAATACGTGGCGTGCGATCGTCTTTGGAATGCTGTCCGGCCGATCGCGCCGGTACTCGCCTCCCTTCACGACGTTTCCCGCGCAAATCGTGACTACGGTCCGCTCCCCGCGAGTTCCACCGCGATCGCATTTCTATATTTTCACGTGTTTCTACAATTAATGTTCCAGAAACGTCCGCAATCATTTCTCTTACTCGCGCGACCACGAACTCAAACGATTTCCATTCGAATTTACGGTTCGATTAATCATAGATGCCCCGCGTCAGGCAGCCTCGCTTGAACGGACTGTATCGTGTTTGCGGATCAAATATTTGCATCGTGTTCAGACACGTCGACAGAACCGTGAACGTGGGGATCGCTATCATAAACAGTATTCTGAAATTCTTGGATAAGTTTATTCGAGATGAATCTTTTTGTCACTGTTTGTAAGAAAAGTTATAATTATTTCAGAAAATAAATTTTGCGATGAAATTACGACGAATTTTATGACGATTTTTGCTTCGCGATATATTCGATTCCAACGCCACACGTAAAAAGAAGGAAACTGTATGCAGCTGTATTGATTAATAATTAATTCTATAACACTAATATAAAATGATCACTGTATAAGCAATAGATAATATATTTTATGCCTCGAATCTTTTTGTGCTTATCTACTATTAATAATTATAGTGGTATCTACTTCATCGATAATCAACATGGAAGAAATATATACATTACCTGTAAAAAAAACTGCAACTTTTTTTCATATTTAAATTCTTAAAGAAAAGATTCTTCTGTCGAAATTATATCTTATCTAGAAGTTATGCAAAATATATTAAATTTTAATTAATAACTATATTTTTGCAATGTCTGTTACGTTATTTGTACCATTATTCGATGAATGTAAAGTAAAAACTTCGATAAATCAATATGTATCATTAAAATTGTACACGCGACAAAAACAATGAATTTATTTTAATCTACAAATATTTATTAATGAAATGAATTCTCCAATTGTTATTATCATTAACTCTTGATATTAACAAAATTATAACATAGTCCCTGTCCAAAAATTACCAATTGTGACAATAATTATTATAAAAAGAATAATATATTATAATAAAATAATAATAATCACATTTCTCACAATAAACGATATTATTACGGTATTCATCGTTTCCCATTGTTTTATTCTCTCTCTCTCTCCCTCCTTTCTTCCACTTCTTTCTCTCCCTTCCTAAATATATTCTTAATTAATTTATCAGGTTGGAAAAATTAGCTCAACATCTTGAATTTCATTAGCACAAAAATTTCGTCGGTACTGCCGCCGAAGAGTCGAATGAAAACCCTGATCATACGTACCCACGCTGCACGCATCTAACACGGTTTTGACAGATATGACTCATATTGCAGCGCGGACGGGCGGCGAGTCGGGCGAGTGCACGCGTACCGGAGTGCGCGTCGCCGCACTCTCGTCCTGTTTCGCGTTTCGCGACGGGACGCAGTAGTCGCACGTCGCACTCGCGACTCGCGATCAGCAGTCTCGCAGTCTCGCAGTCTCGCTCGCGCATCCGACCGGGCAGGATCCCAGTGCGGTGCGCGTCGATAAACGTGCCTGTGATCGATCGCGGAGCGGCGAGCCGCGCCAGCCGTGCTCCTTTCCCGATTTTCCGTGACGATCCTCCCGACGTGCACCGTCGTCGTCGTCGTTGCGGTGCATCGACCAAGCGGTCATCCTCGGGATGACGTCACGGCCGTGCCGTCAACCCCGCTGAAACGCCTTCTCCCGCTCCCCCTCCCCGTCGATGAAGCGGCCTCAGGATGATGCAGGACGTCGCAGGCGGCCCCGCCGACGATCAACGCGCGGCCTCCAAGTCGGTGCTGCTCAACACCTTCGTCGTGAAGAAGAAGCGGTGCCGCGTGTACTTTCATCGCGGCACGCTCATCTGGGAGACCGAGAGGCCGCCTTACAGTAAGCGTCGATCGCGGTCTCCTAGACCGCGCCGAGGAATTTTCACTTAAGTGCGAGACACGTACCTCACGGTTCGTCATTAGTATCGAACGTCGAATACCAAGGTGCTCACGGCTGCACCTTGATTAACACGATTAAATTGGCTATAATCACCGGCCATTAAATGATTTTAATCACCAGAGTGACGAAGTATATCCTCTCCGAGTGAACTTCCTTCGGATGAGGAGGTCCCAGTTAGCAGAAAGTTCTAAGATACGTGTTAAAAACATCACAAAGACGGTTAAAAGCCGACACAATTTTTCAGACGTTTTTTAGATGTTTTTTAAGACATCTTTTAGAAGCTTCTGCTAGCTGGGATGTACTATATTTTATAAAAAAGAGTACTATATTAATTATTATCTCGTCGACCGCGCGCGAGAAATTGTCAACCAAACCGACACGTTTCCTCGAATTGTCATTATATACATCAAATATCGAACACCCGGTGCTCGCGGCTGCACCTTAATTAACGCGATTAAATGTCTACTCTAATCAGCCGGAGACGAAATTGTCTCTGAGTGAACTGTCTTCGGATACAGAGATAATTGCCAATTATTATCTCGTTAATTATTATCTCGTCGACCGCGCGAGAAATTTTCATCTCAAAGCGACACGTTTCCTCGGATCGTCATCATTACGTTGACGAATGTCGATAATCACGGCTGCGCACCGCATCACAGCTTGATTAACACGGAAACAGTTTCAATCCACAGAGAAAGAGAGAGAGAGAGAGAGAGAGAGAGAGTGGAGGTGCCGCATTAATTATTATCTCGTCGACCGCGCGAGAAATTTTCATCTAAAAGCGACACGTTTCCTCGGATCGTCATCATTACGTTGACGAATGTCGATAATCACAGCTGCGCAACGCATCACAGCTTGATTAACACACAGTAAAAAATTTTGTGTCAATGGAAGTCCACTCTCAATTTTGTGTTAAAATAACTCATTCATCGTGTTATTTTTGACATTTTTTTACTAAAAAATGTCGATATAACATTTCTAAATGTCAAAAATAACATGATGAATGAGTTATTTTAACACAAAATTGAGAGTGGACTTCCATTGACACAAAATTTTTTACTGTGCACGGAAACAGTTTCAATCCACAGAGAAAGAGAGAGAGAGAGAGAGAGAGAGAGAGAGAGAGAGAGAGAGAGAGAGAGAGAGAGAGAGGGTGCCGCATTAATTATTATCTCGTCGACCGCGCGAGAAATTTTCATCTAAAAGCGACACGTTTCCTCGAACCTCGAATAATTGAATATCGAATATCTGGTGCTCACGGCTGCACCTTGATTAGCACGATTACATAACTTTGATCAGCGGCGATTTTAATCACTGGTGATAAAATCTCCATTTTAACTTTTTTCGGCTGCAGAGAGACGGGTGCTAGATAAATTATTATCTCGTCGACCGCGCGAAGAATTTTTATCTAAAAGCGACACTCTTTCCTCAGATCATCATTACATCGACGAATGTCGAGCAATTAATCACGGCTTGATTAACGCGCGGAAACACTTTCAATCATCATCTCTGAATACCACATCAATCGAATCGAATTATCATCTCGCCAATGACGCGTGTTTCGGTTTTAACGAAAATATTCGACGCCTAAAGGTCAAGATTGTATTTTGTTCAAGGCGGACTCGAAATCCTAAGTAAATGTCCTCGTCCTCGTGTCTTTTATCCAAGGATAAATCCTTAGCGGGATTACTAATTCCATTGGATGGAGCAACATATTTTTCTTCGATCTTCATAAATATATTGGACAGCTAATTTCGGAGCTAGTTAATTCCGCGGCGTTAATGATCGAGGCTCGGAACGAGCATATCGGTTGAATCGTTCCGTCAACGATGTGTACGGTTCCTCTTAGCAAGGAATATTGAATTTTCAATTTACGAGCCGTTCAGCTCGCCTTCGCGGAGTCGTGGGATTAATGGGGTAAATTGTTCGCCCGACAGACACTCGCCAATCTAGCGAGATCCATTCTTAGCAAACATATTAGATGGGCAAATGATAAGATAGATTAATAATTTGCCGAGTCGAAACTCCCTTTTGAAACGTGTGTTTCTTCAGAGACAAACAGAGACGTAATGTAATGATCGATGCTAATTGGATTATTGTCCCCATCGACGTGTCGTCTCTTCATTCTCGGCAAGAACCTGGATAAATATTTTATCTCGAGGTAAATTGGCTCACTTCTTGTGAATTGCTATCGCACACAAGTCGATTAAATCTATTTATTACGTATAATCAAACGTAATAGGATCGTGCAAATCTGATAAAATCTATTTTTTCAGATACGCGATTATTTGCGAACAATCGTGTTCGCCATTCGCCACTCTACTGGAAATCCTAAACATATAAATCAAAACGGATCTTGAATAATGCAGGTTTTGAATTGAGACGTAAATTTCTCGCGCGTGTTCGATAAAATCTGCTTGTGTGGCTGGATGCAGACACAGGCACATGACGAATTAACATTTTTTCGAGTCAAGGCTCGCTCGTGCGCGGCGCATCGTTCTGCGTTCGCCGTTCATTCTCCTTTCTTGCCACATCCCGTTTACTTTTACCTCTGGCAATCTCTTGACTCGCTGTTATACTTCGCAACTCATTCCGCGGCTTCGCGTGTTTTTCGCAGTAAGAAAGCCGCGTAATCACGGCGCGCGAACGGCCGACTTCTCTATTGGCCGTCTAGAATCGCGCTCAACCGGTCCCAAGGCCGGGAAAAGGAAAAACACTCTTTATTAAGATTTATTCAACGTGAATCTCATTTAAGGCTCTTGCATTATGATTTGCAGCCCGCCGAATCGCGTCGACGGATCGATGAACGTGTATTATGTATTGGCGGCTGATAAAAAAAAAACCACGGGGCAAAAAATCGTTACGTAAACATCTCCTTCAGGATCGTCTCACGACGAAGCCTCGTCTCGCACGTGTTTTCCGTACTCGTGGAGTTATATAATAATTGCCTGAAATGCGACTCACGTATATTGTTCCTTTTCTCTCTTTCTCTCTCTTTCCTTCTCTGGTCGATCGCTCTTAAGGCCAACGAGCGCTTATTAATACAACTCGAGCAATTCAGTCCTACAAGGTGGACGAGAGTTAAGTGTGTGGTACACATGCTAAGAGGCTGGCCTTGACCTTCCATTGGTACAGCATCTTTTGCGGTAGGTGTTACGCCACTAAAGACGTTAAAAAAAAATTGGAAGGACGAGATAGGCGGGACTGTTGGCTTATAATTTGCAATGTTAAACAGGTAATAAAGGGGCAAAGTGCAACTTTTTATTGGATGCTTCTTTGAATTATCTATGTATAACGCAAATCTATGATAAGCCGGATCATACTTTTTTCAATTAAGAACTCCGTGTCCTACAAAATGGAAACAAACGTAAATATAAACTAAAGTGAAATTCGGTAAATCCGATTTATTAAAATGTTGAATAAAATTGGGAACAGTGAGGGAGAAAAAGCTTGGAAAGGTATTGATTATATTAAAGATTGATTTAATGATTGAGGAAAGGCTATTAAATAAAGTTATATTTAAACAAATCAAAATTATTTTACAAGTTTACAATTATTCTCTAAATCGTCCGTCAAAATTTTTGTCCAGTGTTATAATCGCTTCTCGAAATAGATTTTTGGAAGAGTTGTGCATATCATATTGTTTATATACATGCACATGTAATCCTTCGGTTGCAAGCAAAAAAAAAAAATAAATAAACAGAACTGTCTTGTGTGTGCCCACAGGACATAGTTCCCACTTGCAGATTTACTTTGTAACTTCGAGACGCAAGGATATCACGAGGAATACTAAGAAGTTTTTGACGATCCGCTCACGTAGATAGGAACACATGTCGATACTCGCCTCGTCCTTGAACGCGATTTGCATATCGTTCCATTTCCTTATACGATTGTGCGCGTTCGCGTCATGAATGTTAAATAAAATAGCGATAATCACATCGCGGGTGGCGAGCGAGCGTAATCTTTACAACCGCATTCTCCAGCCCCGTGAACGCTTCGAGTTCAACAATGAAGTCCTTGTAACGTGCTCGCGTAGCGTTGAACGCCCCGTCCGACTACGATTAACAATCTTTCTTGTGGAGAAAACAATATCGATCAGTAAAATTTTTACTAGAACAATTGAATCAAAAGTAAGATAATCTTTTAGCTAGTGAAAAATTCGATATAAATCGAAATTTTGTTAAAATAATTCAGTAAAAAATGTAACTTTTTTCAGTTTTTGGAAATAGCGATATGGTTCAAACTTCGGTTAAAATAATTGAATAAAAAAATATAACAATTTTTCAGTTTATATAAAGAGCGATAGAAATTGAATTTTTGCTAAGATAATTGAGTAAAAATATATATAATAATCTTTTTAATTACTTCCTTAAAAAAAATTATATTAATCGAATTTAAAATAATTGGGTAGAAAATATAATGGTTTCTTTTATTTGTAATATCAATCAAACTCTAATTTTAAAAATAATTGAGCAAAAGATATCAAACATTTTTTATTGATTTCGAGGATTAATATTTTCAAAAAGTGTTTTAATAATTAATACTTCACACGACGTGTGCGAAAACTCGTTATTTGTTCCTCTGCAAGTACCGTACACTTTGCCGAGCGTTACTGCCAGGCCAGCTCCAGACGATCGCGTTAATACTTCCGTTATCGTTTTGATCGTAAAACCTTATAAGGCATTCTTTCACGTCTGCATATTACGGGTGCCGGAAATATTCAGGGAATAACGCTCGATCGAAAATAGCGTCGCTAATTTCGCGCCCGGTGATGCGAGACTCGTCGATTTTAATAGCGCCGAATCTGTTTCGGGACAGCCGTTGCAGCGAGGCAAGTGCAACGCCTGCAAATCTTTCACTTTCCATCGTTCACCATATCGCTGGTGTTTCCTACGGACCGGTACGTTGTCCCAGTCAGACAGGAGAAACCTGTCTGCAAGCGACAGGAGAAACCGGTATTGTGGTATGTCAACGACCTACGGCACGCACTATCTATTCTTTTTAATTAGTATTATCTTCGAAAAAAATCCTGGATTTCTAAACATCTAAATCATTAAACAGTAACTCTGGGAAAAACGTCGGAGATATTATTATTATTATTTATTATTGTTTTATATTTTATTAATCATTGTCCTTGCTACACTTTTGCTTGTTTTTTAAAATTATTATTATTATTAAGTCGAACGCGTGCCAGAATATAATATTAGTAGTATAAAATATATTTTTACTTACGTAAACGAGACTAACAAAGTACGTCGCTGTAACCATCTTAAAGGCAATGATTCAGGCAGTCACGTAACTAATTTCAGACTGTCGTCGTGGAATTCGCGTATTCATTTCCATGCATTTCATCTTAGCGTTATTGTCGAGGAGCTCGTTTCTGTTCACAAACGTCTGCGTAACACACGAGGAGACGGTTGTACACGTTATTAAACGTAATACACGCGAGTAGCGAGATGACCCGTTTCAAACGCAAAACACATATTTTACGTAACATTGTGTTTGTATATTTAGCATAAAAGTTCCTTGATTTCACGTTCGACTTCCTCCTCTTTTCAGCTTGTTTTATCAGCTTTTTAATGAAGCAAACTCGTTTGCTTCTTATTCACGGGAACTGAATGCTGTAATCGGCCAATTAGCTTCAGAATGTTAGATTTCTGAAGAATAATGTCCTAATTGGATAGAACTTGCAACAATCATTATCAAAATATTATTTTTCCGCAAATGTCAAAATGTCATTGTAAGACTTATAAATAAAAAATCAATCGTTAGCCAAATTATCGTTACGAATCCATTACCGAAACAGCTGGCTGTCGCGACATCGAGTTTCCTCCGTATCGCGTCCATTTTGAACGATCTATAATTCACGGCGAAAAGGATGGAACTTCATTTATAATTTAATTTATATAACATCAGGTAAAATACGAAAATAATTTGAAAAATCGAACACGCATATATATTTAAAGTATGTACATATTAAAGTACACGCGTCGAAATATATGCTGTATAAAATTATAAATAAAATTCTGGCCTGAAATCTGAAACGTGAATTATTAAATCGTCTGAAGAATTGATCAGCGGTCTTCCACGACGCACGAGGAAGTCGTAAACCCGGGACAATAACCGTCGTTTTATTAAGGTCGATCGCAACGCGCAATACATCGCCAATGAATCGATCCCCAATAACAACCGTTCGTTAAGGCGCGATCGCCGACATGGCAATTGCGTTCGAACGAATCGCCGTCCCGAGACGCACGATGGAGATCATATGCTCGGGATCGCGAGAAATCGAATCGCCGCTAAAAATATATTTCGCCACGTGCGGAGTGATGAACTAGATTTATAGCGAATTCGGGCGCTTGCACTAGTGCACACTGAGTGCGCACTAAGGCTTGTTTATAATAATCTATTCTTATATTTAAAGTCATTTAAAACACTTCTAAAAACTTTTTAGCCAATAAAACAATCTGTAATATTTATATGGATGCTGTACAAATAATTTTACAGACTAAGAAGTATTTAAAATGACTTTAAATATAAGAATAGATTATTATAAACAAGCCTTAGTGCGCACTCAGTGTGCACTAGTGCAAGCGCCCGAATTCGCTATTAGATAAGGGTAAGATGTTGCGGAAATTATGGAAGGAGAGGGCGGAGAAGGAATTAAAAAAGAGAAAGGAAATAAGTTAAGCCAAAGATAAAGCTGTGATAGATTAGGTTTAAGTAGTTAGGTTAGCAAGAGAGTAGTTAGTGTACGCATGGTGTATGGATGGATGAGTGTGGATAAGATCTTTTAATTGTAAACCAAGTCCCTTCCTGGCTATAATTTGTAAAGCTGAAGTAAATAAATTCTATCTATATTTCGCCACGTGCGCCACGTGGCACACGTGTATATCTGTGCGCGATGCATCGCGCATTGTTCCAAAATGTGCATATCTTTGCACTCACACAGTGACCCGGAATTGAGTGTTTATTTTTTATTTTGACGGTTGCATATTCAAAAGCCTTTAAAATAAGTTGTTTAAGATTCAAACGTATTAAAAAATTTAGTATTTGGAATAATATTAAAAAAGAATTTTCTTTTCTTTTTTCTTTATCTGCACCTTCTCTCTTTTCTTCTTTCTTTTCTTTGTTTTTTTCTCTTTTCTTTCCTTTTCCGATTTCCTCGCTGCAACTACTGAATTGTAACATGGGGAGCAAGAAATCATTTTTTGTGAATCATGCTGTTTAATAAAATTACGATAAGACTAATTTATTTCTACATATAACGCAAAAAATGTGCATGATTTCCTACTTTTGATAAGTTGTAATTCAATATAACTGCAGTGAAAAAAATGAGGAGCCTTGATTCAATTCCTTCTGAATATATTTTTTAAGCATAAATAGTCCCAATACTTTACAATTAATTTTTGTATCTCGACAAGACCAATTTTCTTGACATTTGATTCAAACAATTTCGTATGAATGTAACAAGGAATGGGGCTCTCTTCGGTTCCACGACCCGGTGAATACGGACGTGGCAATTCGTGACGCAAATTACGATTATTTGGAAGCAATTCCCGATATTTTCGAGTTACGAATACACAGGCGAGATGCAGTTGACGTAACGCCGTATTAAATTGCTTCCTTGCTCGCGCGGAAAAAAAATCACCCTAAATTACGACTGACTATAATCAGCACTATCATCACGTGTAACGCGATTGTCAGGTAGATGTTCATTGAAATCAACATTGCCTTGACAGACGATAAGCGCGAGATAATAGCGCGATTGCGCAGCGACCTATTGGCAACAAAAAGGAGAGATAAGAAAGCATTCCAGGAATAGTCTCACGCATTCAAGAGAGAGTGTAATTGCGTGTATAAAGTATCAAACAAAAATATCAAACAAAGATATAAGGAAGAGGACTCACGTGTCGAAAAAGAAACAAGATATCTTTAACGAACTCAATCGTACTTTCATCGATAAAAGAATATTTGAATCGAGATTAATTACATACTAAAAAGTTAATAAAATACATGAAATACATAAATAAAAAAATAATAAATAAACACATAACGCATGCAATAAATGAGAAATTTGCAGACAACGTATAGGGATGCTTCGCATTCTTGAAACCTGATAGAGCATTTCTTTTTCTCTTTTTCTCTCTCTCTCTCTTCATGGAATAATAATCTGGCCCGTTACCTTCTTGCATCCTGGCGTGCAAGCGCGTGCACCTGCTCTCTGATAGCGCGTAACTCGGTAAAACTGAAAATATTGCGCAACGTCTTACGCGCGCGTCGAGTGCCGTTCTCTGCGGTTCACGTCCGCCGGATAACATAACCGCCTTTTTATTCCTGCAATATAATAAATTACAATATGCATACGTGATATAGAGCGTAGCGACAACGCTGTAGGGCCTGATAAAGTTATGACTGACGCAAAAATAAATTGAGCTTATGCAACGTTGATAGACACAGTAGATAAAATGATGAATTAATAGATCAGCATTCAATGTCAAACGTAAAGTGTTCCCTCAGAGGACTAAATTAATAAACAAGCCCGGATCAAATTTGACCCACCTTATCGAGCCCGTTAACGTTAATTATCTAAATAAAAGTTGCTGGTATATACATTATGCGCGCGTACGTGCCTACGTGCGGTCGAGCTGTAAACGTTCGCCAAACGCAACGTTCGTTGACATTTATCATGCCAAAACTGCGTCGTCGTTAAATGTCCGCTGTTTTAAGGGGGTATTCTGATTTGAAAGATTAAAAATGTATTTTTCAGGAATTTTTTTTAGGGAAACGAAAAAAGCGAATAATGTTGAACTTTGCACGTTCTTTTAGCCTTATTTTAAAAATATATTTTTTAGGTAACAAAATATGCTCTTTTTTATATTATATCCTGTTAAAATAAAAAATAAAAAATAAAAATATATTTTAAAAATAAAGCTAAAAGTACATGCAAAGTTTAACGTTATTCGCTTTTTCGTTTTCCTACAAAATTACGACCTTTCAAACCAGAATACCCCCTTAAACGGTCTACTGTTTTACAGTCGCGTTGAGAGAAAAGAAAAAAAAGGTCAGATCGGTTTTTAATTAAACATCAGCGAACGCGGAATTTATCGGCTTCGATAAATTCGTTCTCGTGAACCACCCTGATAATCCCCTCGTTGTTCCTCCAGCCAGATGGACCCTGCCCTTGACGGACGTTCTGGCGGTGCGCTACGGCGACGACTGGATACCGGGTGTGAGCGCTAAGGAGAAGCAGCCGACGCAGCCGACGACGGTGTGCCCGACGAATTTCATCCTGCACTACGCCGTACGCGGGCCCAAGAACAAATGGAGGCATCACAGCGTGACGATGAGCCACACGGATCCCAGGCAGGTCGCCTCGTGGGTGAAAACCATTCGCAATTACCTCCTAGGTGAGTTGCCGATCGCGATCATCGCCGCCGCGCCGCGCCGTTCTAAATCCACCGCGCGGTCAACGTCGGCCGCGTATAATAATTTTAGAATTGCGACGTATATATATACACGCGCGCGAGGAGGCGTGTATAAGATCATTGTCTGTAAATTACGAAACGACGTGAGCATAAAGATTAAATAGAATCGTGAAATTGAGCCGAGCGAAATATTGAGCGGAAGTGGCTCCGTGTTTATCGAAAACATATTATACGGCGCGGCACATTATGTAAAACGACGCACCGACTCCGTATCGAAGGCCGCAGGCAATTAGCGCCGAGAATAATTAATAACGCGCCTGTAATTTTACATCCCGTGTACGGCGCTTAAGAGAATGCACATATATTATTTTAGCGATACACGCGAAGCTGACGTGTTGCGTCTGCGAGCGACTCGTTCGCGCTCTGTGTTCCTGCATAAACTTTTTTTCGTCGTATGCCGGTAAAGAGTGACGAATTTCCTCGCCGACTCGCTTGCTGAATGAAAAAAAAGGCGCGTAAAAAAAGACACGAGGAAAACAGTCGATCAAACTTGATTCCAAAGAATCAACGTGACGCATAAATTAATGAGAATTTGCTAGCTCTTGCATCGTCGCTGATAGCATTGTGGCACTGTGTGTAAGCATAATATTAACATATCTTTTACTTATCGTTAGACAAAAAGCAACTCGGCCTTAGGAAAATACTAGGAAGGAATAAAATCACTTAATCTTAAAAATATAGAAAAAGTCGCGGTAATTAGGAAATTAAGAAAGATTAAATCAAGATAAATTAAATACAAAATTACACTGAATTAAAGAGATTATTTCTAAATTACCTTAATCTTAATCCATCTTATTATTATATGATCTTAAACCTCAATTAAATCCATACTTAAAAAAATAGAGATTACATATATAAAGCAAAATAAAGTAAAAAACTGAAACCTTTATATTATACAATATCTCCATTGTGTGTGTGTGTGTGTGTGTGTGTGTGTGTGTGTGTGTGTGTGTGTGTGTGTGTGTAATAGAGATATTATATAAAGCTTTTAATTTGCACTGACATATATATCTTAACTATATTCAAAGATAAGTTAAAGAGATAAGATTTTAAGATAAGCCTTTAATTACTGATGATTACTACATTACAAAGAAAAATATATCTACAATAAACAGCTGTCTTTTCTATGAGTATTTTTTCACAATTATAACCGGAAACGTATAGTATGCGAAGTTTAGGCGGGTAGTATTAACCCAGTTGGAAGCGACGTAAATCGCGATGAAAGGTCTGCGCCACGAAAATATACACTGTGATCCTAAAACTTTGATACCGCAGCGTAGCCGGCTACCAATTAATTGCGGCTGGCATGAAAGTTTTATCGCGGATCAGTTTAATTTCGTGGATTTCGATAGGGTTTCCGAATTAAATTACCGTTAAATTTCGCTCTCCGATTTTCGTCATTTACGAGTTTCAATAGCTTCCAAATTGAAGACCGTTGCTATACGCTTGTCGATTTCGCCAAGTACGAATTTCGAGATGTTCCAAATGGAACGTTGCTGCCCATATTCTCTAATTTCGCCATTCATGTGTTTCATGTGTTTCGGCAAGTTTCTCCCATTTCGCTGTTTCTAGATTTCCCGAGTTAAATTGAATTGCTGCTCCGCTTAGGAGCGTTGCAGAACGAATTAAGCGAGATACGATCTCTCGGCTCGCTTGAGAGACAGCGATGCTGTACGTTAGCCCCGATAGGGAGAGGGAGAGAGAGAACGAATGAGAGATAGAGAGCACAAATTTTAATGAATGTCGAGAAAACAGGGTGGGTGTGCTCTAAACTACCCCTATCGACCATCGTCGCGAGTTAACAGCTATAGTATTGATCTGGGGGTTTTCCGTGCTCATGTAATCGTCGTTTTCGCGAAAAAAACTCTTGTTCGATTATCGACGTTGCGTCGCGTGCCGCAAGGCAAATCGATCGGGACACTTTACATGATTAAAATCCTACTGCCTTCCTCCTCCGAGTCTCCATTTGACCTATTTTCGTTTTTAAACTGGTGAAGATTAAATCGCGACGAAGAAGGAAGTCGATTAAAAAACTTCGTCCGTTTTACTAATCTGACAATGTCCGTTCTGTAAAGGAAAGAAAAGGTTTTTTTTTATCAACTAGTACGATAAGTTATAGGTATGACTTTGTACATACACAGAAACATATTGCTCTTAACTCTTCTAAATTTTCTTTCAGTTTTTTTCTGTAATTATTTTTTTTGCATGATATGAAAAAAATTGATTAAATCGAATAAGATTAATAAAATTGACAATAAAAGTCAGGCGCAGTAATTAGGGCGCAATATATTTTATTATCAAATATACAAATTAAAGGAAATTATGTTATATTAGCATTAGCTATAATTAGTATTTCAACCCTTTTTTGGGGTCATACTCAGCGCAACATTAATAGATTGTAACTCAGATTACATCGATCGGAATATAATGCAGTCAAACGATTAAAACAGCTTATGGATAATCACAGATTGATATGTAGTATAGTTTCTTAACATAGAAGCAAAGGCGATTGTAAAGATTAAAATTTAATTCTCTAAAGGAATTCGGGGGATTGAAAGGCTAAGGCGCAAAAAGTTCTTACAGTTAGAAGGGGGATCTGAATTTTTTTAATTTGCAGTTGATCGTTTCAGGTCTGACGTATCGGCCGCGAAAGGTGATGCTGTTCATCAATCCTATAGGCGGTAAGAAAAAAGGTGTCAAGATCTGGGAGAAGGATGTCCAGCCGCTCATGACCATCGCCGGCATCGAGACAAAGATGATGGTCACAGAGCGTGCCGGCCACATTCGCGACGCTCTGCTCACGGCCGACTTGAGTGACCTACATGTGAGTCCTGTTCTTGCAATAACATTCTCTATTACTTTCATGTGGAGTCCGGATTCAAACGCTCTAACTCGGCAAATAAATGCATTGCACAAATTTAGAAAACTGTTTAGGAAAACTGTTCAACAATTTTCACAGATCACTAGATTTATATTTATGTTATTATTTTATATATTAGGGTAATTATCTATTTACTAATCTAGGATAATTTTACACTAATTATCAAAAATGTAAATCCATAAGTTTGGTTGCGGTTTATGTAATAAAAATCTTATATTTATGTTAATTATACATGCCAAATCAGAAAATCGAGCGTGAGTTTCTGAATATTTACGATATATTTAGAGCGTGTCTAGAACACATCTCTAAATTATCATGTCTGTAGATCTCTAAATTATACATGTCTGTAGATAATTATCGAGCTAGATGTTCCGGTTTTTATAATAGATATACAAACACTTTTTTTAACACGTATATAATCTAAATTTCTGAAATTGCAAATTGAGCTTCGCATTATACATAATTAAAAGATTCACGCTATCCTCAAATTTAACTTTTCGCGCTTGATAGGCGGTGGTGTGCATCGGCGGCGATGGTACGTTCGCCGAGGCGTTCAACGGGCTGATTCTGAGGGCGGCGAAGGATCAGCAGATTGATCCCAACGACCCTGACGCCAGGCTGCCCGGTCCCGCCTTACCTGTCGGCGTTATACCCAGCGGTAGCACGGACACGGTCGCCTACAGTCTGCACGGCACCACCGACGTGGAGACTGCCGCCATACATATCATCTTCGGCGATTCGATCGGTCTAGACATCTCAGCGGTTCACAACAATCGCACCTTGCTCAGGCTCTACGCTAGCGTGCTCAGCTACGGCTATCTGGGCGACGTAATCCGCGACAGCGAAAAGTTCCGCTGGATGGGACCCCGTAGATACGATTGGTCTGGTAAGGGGTCCCCAAGTCTTTTGATTGTGTAATTTGATGCGGTGGACCTTCATTGAGCGAAGCTGATCCAGTCTAATTGTTCGATTCGAGTTGTGTAATAATCTGACTAATCTATTTTGATCTATCAAATTTTGAATAAGTATACGAAACTAAATAATACAATACCAATTGATTTTCTGTATCGTAACAAACATATGTTTATATACAATTGATGTGATAAGTAATAAAATATTCTGTGTACAAATATGGATGGGATTGATATTAGATTAATTAGATCTTTTCGTTCCTAGGTTTTAAAAAGATATTAGCAAACAAGGGCTACGAGGGTGAGATCGAGCTGCTATCGGACCCATGTCATCCAGCGGGCAGCACAAGATGCATGAAGAACTGCTTACGCTGCCTGCAGCATATGCACAGCGTCCCCGACGAGGAAATCTCCAGTAAGTATTAAAAAATGAAAGAGAACAGAAATCAATACATAATGCAGTTACAAAACCAGCTAGGATTAAGCGAATAATGCTTTATATCTTCGTGTAGGATGGGTGACGGTCAGAGGGAAGTTCTTCATGGTGAACGGCGCGAACGTGTCGTGCGCGTGTTCGAGGAGTCCCATGGGCTTCAGTCCTCACTGTCACGTGGGCGACGGCTGCGTGGACGTGATCTTAATTCGACACACATCTCTGATAAACAATATCAGATTATTGCTCAGGCTATCCAGCAAACGAAAGACTCTGGTACGCGCGAGTCCCAACCATGTATTCGAATAATTATCGCCAATTATTCATTTTTTTGCTTGACACTTTAACGGCTATGTTTGCTATATCAATCACCGTTCATAGACATTTAGCACCTTCGTTGCCGTGTGCATCATTGATATACATCGAATTTTTTTTTACTCGTGTACCGTGTGCGTCACCCGTGGTCTTAACAAGTCATTCTTTAAATGTCATTATTATGCACGACACCTGAGGAAGTATTATAATGCTTTTATAGTAGCAGCGGAGATGTTAAAATGTTCAGTTTAAACAGTAGCAAAAAATTCCGTTCGTAATTATGATATGACACAAGGTCATTTCGAAAAACTCACGTTTGATGAATTATCATTGGACAGAACAAAAGACAATTTTGCGAAATTACAGTACTATGCCTTATCCGTTTATCGCGATGTATAATTCTGAAATATTTTAAGATCAAGATTATGCAAGTAAAACATTTTTAGTATATTATGCTGTAATTATTTATACTATAATTATACATATATATAATATCTAAATTATCTATATATATTATAAGATTTATTTCTATATGTATTATTATTTATAAAATATATAATTATACGCTATATTTAGATTATAATTATGCATTGAACTTTAAAGTTGGAGTGAAAATTACACCGGGTTTACAATTCTGTTGCAGTACGAGCTACCGTTCGTCGAGGTCTACCGGGCGAGAGAATTTACATTCCGCGCCCTGCCGACGCTGCAATTCGAAAACGGGTTGAACGCGGGAGCCCGCTCGAGCTCACGGCTCAGCGTGTGGAACTGCGACGGCGAGGTGATCGACAGCACCAATGTGAAAATCAGGCAAGTAAATAACGGGCGATAGCGATCGCGTTATCGAGTATCCCGCGCCGCGTTAGTTTCTATTTTAACACCCCCATTCGAATTTTTATCTTATCTAAAACTCGCGTACGTGTGCTATGCGCGTGCAATTTAGATATATAATAGCTGTGCCTCCACGTGACGCTAATCTCGTAATTATAAGGCGAAATGAAACATTCCGCGGTTCAGCGCCTCTAAATTTGCACAGGAAACATTACCTCATGCTATTAAATATTTGTGCAGGGTACACTGCCAATTACTGAAGGTCTATACGAGACGAACTCAGGACTCGGCCCGGGAGCCGACATGCATCAGCTGTTCCACGTGAATGAGCCGAATGAGGTCGTCGAACGGCTAGTCTTCAAGGCCGCGATCCCGCACCGCGACGCTTTCGAGGGCGCAAAGTTCCTTTGTCTTGCCCTATTATGATCAGGATGTCTTACGCAATAACATGGATTGATTTAAAAAAAAGTTATTCGTTCTTTTGACTCTTGACTCACTGATAAAAAGAACGAACAATTTTTTTTTCATCAATCTAACATTTCCAAGCTTATCCAACGCGGGAATTATTTCACACGTTGAATACGCTTTTCTACATTGCTCCCTGGATAAGTTATTTTTTATTTATTACTGGTAGCGACGAGTAAAATTTGTTTCCTAAAAACTGCTGTTTTACGAATTTTACTTCGAGTGAGCAAGCTTGACTCGTGGCCACTAATCCGGAGCTAAATTAATAATTACTAATGTAATATATATAATAATTAATAATATTCCAAAATTTTTTTAACTCTAGAGAGATGGCGTAAGTAAAATTCACTTGCTATCGCACCGAATCTAGAGTTACGAAAAAAGGCGTTTGCTTTAAAATGTTGATTATGACATCAACCGGAATCAGATGATTACTGGGCACAGGTGATTGATTAAAGACCAGCGCGGGAGCTTATATCATCATCGGTTTACGCCTGCGTATAATCCGTCTCGTGCGCAGAAATTTATTTATAACTTCTTTATCATTGCATTTGACGACTGTTTGGCAATTGATGCTTTCCGAGAATATATTGAACATTCCACCTGTTGGCGCGATGCAAACCGCAATAAAGCTCAAATTAATTTTATACGTGCATCGACGATATTTTCTACACGAAACATTAACACAAAAAAAAAGACGTATATGTAAATACCATCGCGTCTCTTGCGCGCTTCTCGATTCCTGTTTCGTGCTTATCGCGCGTATATATTTATTCGCTAAAAACCGATCCAGAGACTGCATTTATCATGGTCTCCTCGCGATGCAGAAATCAACGATGACACTACCAAGCCGATCTTCTACGTTTTGTACTTAAAACGTTTTATTATCGATGCCTACAAACTCGAAGCAACAAGTGATAAGCGTGGCAATTATTGTTACTTAAATTAATATATGTACATATATTATTGATGTAAATTTATTTCAAATAATAAATTGGCAATCAATAGCGAACGCAATTTCATCGACATAATAAATTTAAGCGATAACTGATATTAATGAAATTTAAAGCTTGGCTCGTATTATCGATCCTCGAACGCGAAACGCGCACTTGACACCTTAATTAAATCATTTTTAATGTTTTCGGCAAACTTTTGTGGACAGACAATCAAGAGACGAGAATGGTGCTTGAATTTTAAGAACTTTAAGATTTAAGTCTACACGATTTAATAGTGAGCTTTTTTCTAATTAGTGAGCTAATTGCTTCTACCTTTATTCGCGAAAGTTAGATTATATAGTATTTGTAAATTAATTGTACGGCGACAGAGCGTAATGTGGTAACAAGATGCGATTATTTGCGATTAAAACACAAACGTTTATGCAAATGTATAGGATTCTTAATTATATTGTCAAGTGTTTTATATTTTCAAGACAATTTCAGTTGTCTTGGAAGAGATAAATTTTCCACAATTATAACAATAAACAATAACAACTTGTGAAATAAAGGCTATTTGCCATTTTTTTTTTCTTTGTTGAGTTCTAGATTTAACCGAAATATTGACACATAATTAAGAATATCATCCTAAACATTTCTATACATTTTAATAGGAAATGAATTCAGAGAAATATAATAATAAAAAATATTTTCAAATATTTATGATAAAAAATATTCGATTTCGCAACTTTTCTACTCTCTTTCCGCGTATTTGCATAAACATTCGCGGTCTGTTCACGACGCTTAAATCCCTGACAAAATTCTCTTGATCGTCGCGCAAAGTGCAACACGGTTAAGCGCGGTTTATACACGTCGCGCAAATATCCTATTTTTAGTGCTCTAAGCAGGTGCTATTTTGCGTCGTGAGAAATTAGACATAGACAGAGGTTTCGCTACACGTGTCAACGTGTAATCGACGGATTACGGACAGTATAAACGGCACTATATGAGCAGTCCTATCGATGACCAAGCCATAAAAAATTCATCAGGGGAGGAGCTACGACGCTCGCGATCGTCGCTACTCGTAGAGAACTCGACGTCACGCGGCTAGGGAACGATGCAATACACGATATATTTTAGAGATTACTTTGAAGTATATTTTTTGACGAAAGATTAGACTCCGTAGCGTGAGATTTAGTATCGTATACGCAGGTTTGATTCGTTCCTTTAATAACATATCATAGATTTGTACCAATCTACATAGGATTCGCGCAGTGGAGATGCATATTTTTTTTATTTGCGAGGCGTTATTCGCGCAATTGAAATGATGTCTTCTTAAAGGGCCGCTTAGACTTAACGCATTAACGAAATAGTGTCACCGAAGCAGTATATAGTTTATACGATATCGGAAATTGTACAGAAATATATATACATATACGTATATATATGAATATATATACACCATATATTTTTGTTTAATCGTGATGTATTTATATATATATATATATATATATATATATATATATATATATATTTATATATATATATATATATATTTCTATATATATATATATATATATATATAGAAAATGGGCGAGTACAGCGAATCAATGTGATGATCTATTGTGACCGGCGGTAACATATTATTTTAATTCCTATCACTGGGAAAGTGCACCAAGCACTCACGCGTGGCTGCACAGAATAAATAATATTAACTTTGTATGTATTGTGTGTATCTCTTATTTTTACATACCCTTCCCTCCCACCCCATAATGCCGTATTTATGTAGCAATAATGGATTATTTTCCTGACCAGGGAGATAAAATCATATTAGCCACAAAAATATCAAGGTTTAAATTATTAAATAAATTTACAGATCGATGAAATTGTTAAATAGATTGAAATGATGTCAACCATATATGAAAACGTTATATTTTTATATACAAACAAAAGCTGTCTACAGACACGCGTGTCGATTTATTACATTAGCGATATTGCGCATCACCTGTTCGGTGTTTAATAGTTTAACAATTTGTACCTTTCCACTAATCCTTCACTTGCACTATTTCGTTTTCACTTTCATCAGAATCGATGAACAACCGTTCCCTTGTGGACGACATTAATTTGAACACTACCGGAATTACAGTCAAGATGGGATTCTTCTCTTGTAGACATCGTATCCAGGACAGCAAAGAGTCTTTTGTGGATGTGCCGGTAGCGCACATTGCAAAGTACGTGCCATCGTCTTGTTCATGAACCGTAGGTGCAAGAGCCACTTCTTTCTTATCCCAGAAAGGTATTCTAATATTTGAAACGTCTGTAAAAGAAAAACATTTTCTATTAAAAAGTCTGCTGGAATATTTAAATAATATATTAAAATATTTATATAATTATGCTATAATATGATTGATAATTATTATTTTAATAATAATTATCATATATAATATGATAGCAATATAATTATATGCAAGTAACGATCTCTAAATTAGTAAGTAATTGTTTACCATCAGGATTTTCGCGAACGTTCTTCCTTTCTTTAGCTGCTCCCTTCAGGACAAAATAATCTATACATTGATCGGCGACCCAAACTGAATACGGTCCTTCAACAAAAATCGGAACATCATGAGGCTGCATTCGCAACAGTTCCTCCTGCATACTACTCATTGCGGATACGATCCAAGTATCATCGATGGCATCCTCCACATCCTTGGTCTTGAAGTCTGTGATTATGGTCTGTACATCCACGCTGGATATCTTACTCATCGCTAGTCTGGCGAGCACCCGCGGATCCTTGGGCGTCGGTCTGGGACAGGGCCAGGGATTCAGATTGGCGAACTTGGGCATCCAATACATCATCCTCCAGAACTTCTTCAACGGCAGCCCCTGCTGCCCGAAGATGTTGAGCAGCATCTCCTGCATCTCCAAGTCCGGCATCACGCAGTTGTGCTCCATCTTGCAGAGCAGATCGATGGCGATGAACTGCTGCTTGGGGTAGTGCATGAACAATGTCTGGTAGTAGTTGTGGGGGATGAACTTGCCCTTGGGCAGCACGTCCAGCAGGGACTTGTACACCGCCAGGTCCCGGTTCACGCCGAACTCGTCCATGTACTTCAGGGCGACCTCAATGAACTCCACGTGGCCGCGTCTCCTTTCGTTGTTGCTCTTGTATTGGCGCAGGATGTCCAGATAGGTCTCCTTCTCCTTGTTCTCGACGTTCGCGAAGGCGTGCAGCACGAGGGCCGACGGCTTGTCGTCCTTCTTGTCATCCTTCTTACGCTGTTCCTGGCTGGTGTGAATAGCGCGACTCAACGGCCGGCCCGTCGTAACAGCCTCGCGCAGCGGTTGCCTCAACAACGCGGTGACATTTGACGCGAGAACGTTCCGGATGATCTGCGAGATCATGCTGACCGACATACCCTTCTAGCACGTCATCTCCAGGCGACAGATTATAGAGTTTCGCTCACGAAAATCTTGCGTCCGCGAGGTTATGATACGCCCATACGCCGCGGATCCGCCTAACCTCTTTTCAATTTCCAGTTTCCTCTTTCGTATTGCGCGCCATTTTTGCGCATCAAGGTGGGCAACTTCAGAAGGTTCAGAAGTCTGTTGGATTGAGCGTAAAGAAAATATAAAATGGTCTTCTTATTTTCGTTACTTATTTTTATTTTATCCGTATAAGTTGAATATTATTTAGGTAAGTCATAAAAATATCCATCATGAAATATTAAATAAAATTAAATCAATTAATTTATCCTTGAAAATGTATCCAATTTTTATTTGCATATAAAATACATGTTGCATATTTAGTTTGCAGAATTACCATCAATGCCATCGCATTGCATACCTGTAATATAATATATATGGAGCTTTTCTTTTAGATTTAAGATTAGCAAGAACTCAAAAGCTATCTCGTTCCATATTCCAATTATCATAATTTTTTAGATAAGTTTTAAGATATATATACTGTAGATTACTAGATATACTAGATATACTAGATTATTATATTTTATAATCAGTTTTAACCCTATTTCCTCCAACCATGCCCTTTCGTGTCCTACGAGTTTCTAACAGTCGTTTGTTCCGGAAAACAAATGATCGTCAGATAATCCCCCCCACTCCTAAAAAAAGTTGTTGTGGTAGGGAACCTCAGGTATAAATTTCAGAGCCGCAGCTCATTTGTTCTCGAAACGGCAAACAATCAAAATTTCGGTAGGACACGAAAGTGCATGGTTGGAGGATTACGTCAGTGTTGTGTTAAAGGTAAATGAGAATTTTTTTTCGATAAAAATGTATTTTTGTGTACAATTTAAGCGTATTTAAAATATTTTTGTTGTTAAAAATAAAATTTGACATTTCACAGAGGACTATTATGGCTCAGAGGCAGACGGAAGAGGTGGGGAGGAGCTACGATTATATAAAAACTTTAAATTTTTTACATAAAAAATATCTGTCACACTTTAAATTCGTCTTTTCTTATTCGGAAATTCTTTTTCTAGCATTCTTAAAGTCCTTAAAGTCCTTCTGTACCATTTAAAAATTACCAAATTTGCGGCGACAAAATTAAGTATTCCTATTTAATTAATAATTATCTCATATTTTTTTTCTTATTCGCACTACTTTTAGCTTTAATTTGCGCTTTGAACCATTAAATTTCGTCAATTTGTTCGTGAGTTATGATTTTTTAAGTAAAACGATTCGTAACGTGTGTTTGTCAACATATAATTGTTGTAAAAAAATATTTAAATATATGATTTCCAAATGTTCTTTACATTGATTTTTAGTCGAAGGTACAAAGATATTATAATAATTTTTGGGGAATTTTTCAAAGCTATTAACATTATAAAAAACACGTGCGACTCGAAAGTGCATGGTTGGAGGAATATGCGGGCGAAAAAAACGTTGGAGGAAATAGGGTTAATAGCGATTTTAACGTGCACGCGGCGTCTTTTTTGAAATCATTTCCTTAGGTATCGTTTGCCTTCTTTTTAAATCCTAAACTTTTACCTACATATATATAAACGAAATTAGAGGATTAAGAAAATTTATAAATATTTATTCATATTCACATAGATAGACACATGTTGCAGGATATTTTTCCTTCGATTGGGCAAGAATAAAGCGGCTATTGTACCCATAATCCCACAAACATAGATATAGATCGTTTGCAGTTTAGGACTTAAGGACACTGCTCGAGAATTACGAAACTGTATATGCCACAAGTATATGCTTGTCAAGTTTTTACGCGTTAGTTCTTCACCATTTTTGTTAATATCCCCATTCAGTGCGACACATCGAATTGACTTCTTCCAAGCTTTGACAGGAGGAAAACAATCTATGCACGCTATGCTTATCGATTGGGTACCTATGATCATCGCACCTGTAACAATTTAAAAGCCATATCCTATTATTAGTTATTACAGTTTTCCAATCGCAAAGAGAAAAATATAAGCGTTTCATGATGTTTGCAAAATATGTAAACATACAAATTTCGATAAAGAATATGATAATATATATTTTAAAAGAAAAATGCACACGTACATCACTCCAATGTTTAATTTTCGTAAATTTTTGCATTCAGTGAGGGCATCAATACTTCGCGATGTAGCGACACCGCCCGTTAAATCTATTATTTCCAAGCCAGGGCACGAATTTCTCAACTGTATTACAACTGCTTCTACATCTAGTGGTGCAGAACTAGATATAACGCCGTTCAAATGTAAATTACGGATCCGGCGATTCTTTTGCAGTATTTTGCAAAGAGGTTTAGCTGTTATCTTTGTCCAACTAAGGTCTAAATCTTCTAGAAATTCAAGATTTTCGAGATACGAAAATCCTTTGGCCGTTATATTATTCTGATAACAATGACTGAGATCCAATACTAAGGAAAAAATATATAATTAGTCATATACAATTTATTTGTAATCCTAATAATCATATTTAATTTATGTACTTACCTTTCAAATTTTTGCAGATCTTCGAAATTTTAAATAGGGCAAAATCATTAACAAATCGACAGCTACTTAATCGTAAGTGCGTTAAACGCCTGTCACAAATGTTAAGAAATTTTACGAAATGCAAAATAGAAATGTTGCTTGATGTAAGATCCAACTGTTGTAAATATTTACGTCTGGATTCACATCTGGCAAAGAAAACTATAATATTATAAATAAAAAAGCAATCCGTATAGCGCATATTTCGTAAATTCAAATGTGTAAAGAGAAAAGAATCCTGTGTTAAATGATTGAGGCGCTTATTTACTCTGCTCACATAGTAGAGCGACCTTATATCTAAGTTTTTTAATATTTTTAATATTATTTCATCCTGCAAAGATAAAATAAAAAACATTAATACATATGATTACACTACAATAAATATTATAAGAAATAGAAACTTCTTTGAATACTTTACAGGAAGCGTAGAAAAACTGCAAAGTGGTTGCTCTTTGGATTTATCCAAAGAGAGTTTGATATCTTTTACAAACTTTCTTTCTTTATAAACTTTCTTATAATTCGAATGATCTCTTAATAAATGACGATTCATATATCTCTGCTTAGAAAATGGCATATTTTCCTTCTGAAATACTTTTTTGCGACTGAGATTGTTCTTGTCAAAACTTTTTGCTATATCGCTGTGAATAACATTGGAACAAATTTATTTTCATTATTAAGAGAATAAAAAATATTGAATATTACTTAATGTCGATGATATATATAAATACCTTTTATAAATAATGCAATATTCAGTAAAGTTCTTTTGAAGATCGAATATATCCAAGTGTGCATTTTTATAATCAGGTGTTAAATTGTGGATGTCCCAATGGCAAGTATACTTGCATTTAATGCTCTTTAACAGAGTAGTTAAACTTTGTTTCGGATTTTTAGGAAGGATCAATTTTGATGTACCAATAAGTATTACAGCATCTCGTAGCGTGTTAAAGCTCCATAATTTGTACATAAATTTTAGTCTGAGTATTTTGGTTTTAAAGTTATAAGACTGTAAAGGTGGAGACAATAATTGTGATGTCGAAGATATAATCCGAGGCTGTCCAGCCCATAATAGAAACCACCGATTTTCAGAATCTTGAGCCAAAATTTGAGTTACGTATCCAAGATTACATACATTATATATAGAGACTCGGATTGGATATACAGCTTCATGAAACTCGAAATCTGTGCAATAAAAATAGTTATTTAATTATAATCTTTACTGAACACAAACGTATCTTCTTTAATGATACCTTATTTATTAATTCAAATGCTATCGAATTACGTATACATACCAATATAATTATAATGGTTAAAGTTACACTCATCTATATGAGTATCCTTTACAAATTGATAAATAAAGTCAATATGATCCTCTCCCGCCACTGCTCTTTCGACATAAGGATATCGGCTATCACTCTCGTAAGATAAAGGACGATAATGGGATGTCATATTCTCTCTCTGTAAAAAAAAAGAAAGATAAAGAATAAAGGCCATTGCACGTAACAAAGTTTTAGTCATAATCGTAAGAACGTAAGAAAATAGACCAATCACAGTCGATTATTCTCCTTGAGCTCGAAGAATAATCGAGTGTGATTGGTCTATTTTCTTACAGCCTTATAATTATGACTAAAGGTGCCATTTCACGTTGACACTCGACGCTCATTTTCAGCGAGCAAAAATCTTCAAATATAATATATTTTATATATATATATATTTATTTATTTATTTATATAATATAAATAAGTAAAAAATATTATTTCTAGGGTCACGTGGTTTCTCTTTGACGCCAGCGTCAAGAAATAAAGCTGAATTTATTCAACATCCAGCGTTGACGCTGAATCGTCGTTGATCATCGTCTCAGTACAATCAAAAAATAGGCTTCGAAATACGTAAAATATTAATTATTTTCAAGTAATATCTTCAAGTAATAATATTTTACGAATATATATATAAATAAAAATATTATTTCTGAAGATTTTTACTCACTGAAAATGAGCGTCGAGCCGATCAAGCATCAACGTGAAAAGGCATCTTAAAACTTTGTTACGTGCAATGGGCTTAACAATCTTTGGGCTTATTTTAGTACATGTTAAAATGCCATATTATAATATTATATATTTTGTAATTGTAATTATACTGTAAAGATTATGCATATATAATCTGTAAGTTTATCTTGCTTGTTTTCATGTTATTAGTATTAACAATCAGAAGTAACAAAAAAAAAAAAAAAAAATTGACCGACGTTTATGTCGACTTGTGTCGCTTGCCGGAAAGCTCCCATTCGTTCATTAGGCCATATCTTACAAATGCTATTTGTCAGCCGAACAGTAATTAGCGCATCTAGTATGATCAAAATATTTAAAAAATGGCATAACAATAATTTAACAATTTTTTAGATTAATAATAAATTAATTTTAGACGTTTTTATCTTTATTAGGACGTAAAGATGATTTTGTATTATACTGATATCAGTTTAAGACGGTAATCTTAATAAGGCATTAAAATTAATTCTATTCACTTAACTAAAATATGAGTAAATATAAATATGAATAATTAAAAAAACTTTATAAATTAAAAAGGAATACGTGATATACTACACTAAAAATTGAAACGGTCAAAAATTATTTAGTATTCTTAGTGCAAACGCCACTTTAGAAAATCTATAATTCATGACAGAATAAGGATATAATTCTATTTGTAATTTTATATATCGTGTAATATAGAAAACATTTGATGATTTACACACACATCGCGTGCGTGCGTATGTGTGTGTAAATGCTCTTCCCTTTTCACATTAATTGCATAATCAAATAAAAAAATATCTAACTCGATATTG
Source organism: Temnothorax rugatulus (assembly GCA_035220575.1). NCBI lineage: Eukaryota > Metazoa > Arthropoda > Insecta > Hymenoptera > Formicidae > Temnothorax > Temnothorax rugatulus. Next base: position 75,555 of record JASTWL010000266.1, read on the forward strand.
TTTTTACTTCCTAATGCTGTCTTTACATTTACAATGAGAGCGCGTAATTAATTTATATAATCTATTTAGATATTATAATTAATATATCTTTAGGTGATATTTTTTTTATAACTCGAGATTTAAAGTAACAATTGTTTTAAATCAGATTTTAAATAATTTTAAGATTTTATCCAGCCAATTAAGTGATTGCACATTAAAACTTAAAATGATTTTAAGTCAATAGCATATATGATACGATTTTTCGTACTAATTCGCATGCGATCTAATAAAATTGCTAGAAATGCACCATACAGTATGCAGCATTTGCAATATAATTTATTATATCGAATTTACACGAAAAAACGCGTGCCAGATTAATTTTACATCAAATTGAATAATAAATATTTCCTTATGACTACGATCAGTACCCAATACTGTTTCTATATATAATGATTTTTTCACACACAAAGCAGAGGTATATAGAATTATAAACCGTATCGTCCACTGACAAGAGGCGGGTGCCATTAATTGAAAAAGAAGCAGAAGTAGAGCGCGAATCATGATAAACACTGTTCGGCATCTGAATGATAAGATTCAATTACTATGTTTACGCGAGCGTTACTTCTGTAGTAACTTACGATAATTCCTTCGCGTAAACGGGATTGTGTAGTAACTTGCAATAACTTACTCCGCGTAAACGAGTGAATTATCGTAAGTTACTACAGAAGTAATAACGCTCGCGTAAACGTAGTAACTCATCCAGGTAGCACATATTAGTTTCATATACGTTTTTTGAACGTATTTCATAACCGTAAAGAACCATTAAGAAACGTTTGAACAAAAATGTTTTTGAAACCATGATTTAAGAAACGTATTTTTTACGTTTCTACAATTAACAAAAATACCTATTTGTTAAATTTTTCCTTTCAAAATTATAATTTGCTTTATCTATATATACAATAGCTTCAATAGCCTTTTTTGAAACATTTAAATTTATATTGCACTAATTATTATTGCACAAAATAAATCATTTTATCCATGCACATATATCCACTTATTTACTTAAATTAATTTTATCCTACCGGTCTTAATCTATTTGTCATCGGACAAATCTGAGCTTAGAAAACTTCCAACAGTTGCAAAATAAACGTTCTGCTGAACGTGGCCATTGAAAGAACATTTATACGTGTGTTCCGTTTTGAAGAACTTCCTGAACTGGTGCACATCAGTAATGCAATTAAATTAGAATGAGACAAGTATATTTTGTTTCACTTTAACTTATTGCACGAATGTGTACATACCTGTTCAGGAATTTCTTCGAAAAAGACGTCATAGATGGCCGTATATGCATAAAGCTTCTAGAACATTCTCACGCATGTCTCAAAGACGTCATAAACACGTTCAAAAGACGTGAAAAATAGGAATTATAAATATCTTTATCTAAAATATGTCTTTATCATTAAAACAAAACGTTCCTATAATAGTTTTTTAAACGTTATTTTATCGGAAAAGAAACGTTCCATCAAACGTTTTTCGAATGGACATTTTTACTCATGAGAAACGTTTCTAGAAATTGGTTATAAAACTTTTCGGAAAAACGCTTATAAAACATTTCTGAAACGTGTATGTGCTACCTGGGTAAATATGCCCATTCGATATATGATATATTTTCTTGTAGTATAACTTATAATTAGAAATAAATATTTACCTTGTTTCAATTATTACTATAAAATTCACCTTAGTGGAAATATAATACAATAAAATCGTCGACGAGCGAAAACTGTATCACAGACCATGCAGCTCGACAGGCAGTAAAAAATGTTATGTTACTTACATACGAGAGCACGAGGGAAGATTACATACATCTACATTTATATACTAGACTAGTAATGCGGGGTCTACAATGGGAGTCCAAAGTCGTGAGTCGCAAGAATTGACCAATCACAATCGAATTTGAGGAGAATAATCGACTGTGATTGGTCAATTCTTGTGACTCACGACTTTGCGACTCGCATTGTAGACCCCGCATATAGGGCCTCGCACACAAAATTGCATAGGCTGCATATGCATAGCATAAAGCCCCTTGCACAATGCCAGGCAACAGGCAATAGGAACAGGGAATAGAAATCAGAAATCATGTATAAATGCAGAATAAACAGTGACACAGGCAATAGACACAGAGTTTCCGTCACGTTGGAAATTCTGTGCCTATTGCCTGTTGCCAACCAATCATAGCATTCGAATATTTTAGGTTGTAATTAACGATTTTTTGGTTATTTCCTGTTCCTATTGCCTGTTGCCTGGCATTGTGCAAGGGGCTTAAGACCGCTAAACCATCTGACTTCGATTGGCTCTGCCATGTATGGGCTAAAATTGGAAGTTTCCTGGTTAGGATGATGTAGAAGTATGTAAAGCCTTGTGTCCACGATGCTAGAACTGCGTCCGAGCTTCGGTTTAAGCCAATCAACTTGCAGCTCTTACAGAAAAGCAGCAGTTTTATTGGCTTAAACCGAAACTCGGATGCAGTTCTAGCATCGTGGACACAAGGCTTAAAAGTGATGAATTAGCTGAGTGACAAAAGAGATTAATTATTATGTCTTCTTGAAAGAAAATATCTATTACATTATATTAATGCTAACATCGCTAACATAAAAAAAAATTATTAAAAACAAGTATTTTGGTTTACATTTATTTTAATAGTATTTGAACATTTTCAGGTGAGTCGTAAGAAATTGACCAATCACAGTCGATTATTCTCCTCAAATTCGACTGTAATTGGTCAATTTCTTACGACTTATGACTTATGACTCACTTCCCTAGGATGCACCCATTATGCCCGTATCAGACTACGGATTGGGATTGAGATTGGATTGAAATTTGACCAATCAGAGCAAAGTTTACTAAAAACTTGAGATCAGTTTTCTTTGTTCTGATTGATTAAATTTCAATCCAATCTCAATGGGTCTATTCGCGTTGCTTACACTTTTTGCACTCAGCATCTTCGCTTTCTCTCTCTCCAACGGCCGAATATATATTTATCTCATTTCAAGTGCAAAAATGTTTGGGGATTTCAAGCAACGCGAACAAACCTATTCCCAATCCGTAGTCTGATACGGGCTACTGATAAACGCAGCAATGGGCGCGTTCAGCAAACCAAGCCGCTCAGTAGCAGTCGCACGTGATTGGCTCTTACTTTTAGAACCAACCAATCAACGCAGAGTGTTGATCACGAACTCAACAGTTGTGTCTGCTGAACGCGGCCAATGGTGACGACAGTTTCATAAAAGAAACTCGCTTCTGCTCGGTTCACCTTCTGTTTATTTATTTCTTACGTCTATGCTCTTAATGTTTGTTTATAACCTATGAACGACGGGTGACCGGATTATGAAAATTTGACGTTTATTCAATGATACACGATGAGTGAAAATTTGGAGAACATTAATCCGAAGCTCTACAAAAAATTGGATGATCGAGAGATCACAGTTGAAGAGCAAGACGAAGATGTCGTGGATGAATTTGATGCGCGAGAGATTTTTGGTACATAACCTCTAAGTACAGTGTCAATTATTCATGAAATTATTTATATATTTTTTGTTCGCGTATAAGACATTCTATTCATTAATATTTGCAATTGTTAGATGTTTTATTGACGATTAAAAATTAAGAATCTAACTCTCAAGTGTGAACAATAAAATGTATGATTTATTTAATATTTTGCTTTATAATAAAAGATAAAAAGAATCATTGCATTTGCATTATTAATGTATTATGCGATATTATCTAATGAAGTGTAAAAATATAATATGCTGAATGTACATTGTAAACATAGGTATGCATGTTCTCTGTTATAAATGGAATATAAAAAGGTAATATTGATCATTAACCAATTTACAGATATAATTAGGAATATCAATGATCCAGAGCATCCTTTGACTTTGGAGGAACTAAACGTAGTGGAACAAAGTCTCATTGAGGTAAAATACTTTTCTAATCAATATCATACTAGATTTGATTACTTTACTGTATTTTGAAGTTGCTTACAACTCTGTATTGCAGGTTGATGATAAAAAGAACAGAGTGGATATAAAGTTCACGCCTACAATTCCGCATTGCAGCATGGCCACTCTAATCGGATTGTCCATTCGCGTACAATTACTACGTGCCTTACCTGCTAGGTTCAAGGTCAGCGTGGAAATTTCTCCGGGTACTCATTTCTCAGAGGCAGCAGTGAACAAACAGCTCGCGGACAAGGAAAGAGTGGCTGCAGCTTTAGAAAATTCTATGCTTCTTGGTGTGATCAACCAGTGTTTGGCACCGAAAAATTAGTAACTTGTGGAAATTCCGAAATTCTTGATGGTTAAAGCAACAGCCCGTGTAGTTTTGTTATGTATATACATTATAAAGTAGCTTTCATATCTTAGTTTTAATAATAAACGTAGAGAGTTTGCAGAAACTCTGAGAGTCGATACAGTAAAACTGTTTTAAATAATGGATTTTGATTACAAAATTTAACATATTATTTAATACAGAGATAAATCAATGTACAGAAAATTTATTTGTTGTACATTTAATGCATATTTACTAATAAACTTACTATGTATTAACGCTTATTTTGACAAAACTGGAAATATGATTCTTTACCTCCAAGATATAGATATATACAGAGTGAGTCATTTTAATCGACGCAGGCAAATATCTCGAAAAATATAGAAGATACGGAAAAATGTTTCAAACAAAAGTTGTATGGTCTAAAGGGGGCACGTGATTTCGATGTGAGTCGTGTCATAGAAGTCGTTTTCAAGAAATTTTAATGACCAATTTCTTAAATGGAACTTGATTTTTTCCTTGAGATAAAAGTTGTATATCTCGTCGAGACGTTTTCAAAACACTATAATAAAGCTCTCTTTCGATAAGAATTTCCTGAGATATTTAAATTTTTGTTATATTTTTAATATGAAATATGAAATATCTCGTAAAGTATTCACTTTTCGATGATTTTACCTTGAACTTTACGACGAATATATAATTGCAGTTATGCGTTTGTAGCAAAGTGAGAACATATTGCTACATCATGAAATATATGTGTAAAATATATAACAATACGACATCATAATAGGTACACGTAGTTTATTTTTTATTTATAATTTTATGCTATACAATAATATAATTACAATAGCTACGTTCAACACGTCTGTCTATCTGAGTATACGGTAGTTATTAAACTGGATTATAAGCCGCTGTGTAAACATAGTCAAGGATCACTGTCATCCAAATTTTGTTCACGCAATATAAGATTGCTTTTCTGCTTTGACTTTTTTTGTTCATAAAGGTTTTCCGCACTCATTAAATTTAAATGCTCACGTGTTACTTTCATGGTGCAAGCAGTGTTGTTGCTGTCTTTTAAAGCATATCGTATAACGCAGGTTGCATTTAATGTTTCAAATGATCTATTATTCTTTCTCTTCGACTTCACGTCTGGTATAAGAGAGAATATACGTTTTGTTATAGCATTTGAGTGAGGAAGAGTTCTCACAGCACTCAGAAGTGATCGTAAACCTGGAAAATATAGTTGGCCTTCCTCTGTGGAAAATAAACCGATTTGTATCCACATATCGTCAAAAGATAAATTTGACCACTCTTCTTTTGTGTCTGACTCGATTCCATATAGACTCTCCCATTCAATTTCAAGTAATTTTTCATCAACTAATTCGCCTAATCTGTTATTAACATGAAGAACTTTACGAAACGTGGAATGTCGATCACGATCGAATAATACAGATTTGCTTTCAAAAACAGTAACACACTCTAAAAACTTGTCATTGATTGGAAGACGTTTACGAATTTGTTTGCTTGCCATAACGTAAAATTGCAAGCAGTTTTTTCGGATAGAAATAATATCCATTTCACAGCAAATTTGTTTATCTAATTGTTCTTTTAAATATTTTTCACATTCAGAACCAAAATCAATTTCTTCTAAAAGGAGTTGATTATCGCGATCAGAAAATTTCAAATTTTCTATGCTATCGAGTATTTCGGATTTCAGTAGGTCAGGCTTAATGAATTTCCGAAGGAACCAAAGGAGCAATTCCATCGAAGAAGGCTGCAACTCATGAATTAAAGATTCTTGTGCTTGGAATTTAGCATTGTATTTGTTAAAAGCATCAAGCGTAAATTTCAAAAAGAAAAAGTAAGCTTTTGTCGCAGGATTTTGAAAAATCTCGAGCAAGTTATCTGCAGAATGAATGTTCTCGAATGATTGTCCCATTAGAAATTGACCTAAGGTATCCCACTTTTCCAAAATTCTCTGAATGCATTTGTGACGCGTTAGCCAACATGTGTCTGCATATTTCAAAGTCGTCAAAGAAGAATTTTCAAGGCACATGTTAAAATCGCGGAAAATAGCTGATCTTTTGGAACTACCATTAACAAATGCAGAAATGCCTTTAATAAAACGCTCGCAATCTTGAGGAATTATTTTGCAAGCTACTTTTGCTGCTAACGCTGAAGAATGACATACACATGGAAGTGTAACAAGACATGGATTTGTTTCACTCAATTTTGTTTCAATGGAAGAACTGTTATCTATTATTATTGAAGCATTATCGCAAGCAAGACCAACGATTAATTGAAGTGAAATATTGTTTTTTAACATCTCGTTTTCGAAAGCTTCAAACATCTTACTTTCCGAGCAATCATTCGCACGCAAGTAAATCATTTGTAGTAATTCACATCTAATGTCTAACGTTATTGGGTCTACATAACGAACCATTAATGGAAACCATTTATTATTCATTACGTCTGACGTTTCAGCTTTATATATTGAAAATTTATCTTCTCTCAAAACTTTAGATATTCGATCTGTTTCTGTACGACATACGACTTTAGTAATAATTTGCGTTAATTTTTTTCTGCTTAAAGACATTGCTCGTAAAAGACCGGGTTCTTTTCCAATATTTTTCATAATCGAAAGTAAATCGGATGAAAGTGAAAACGGCACATTCTTTTCCACGAAAAAAGTCGCTAATTTTATTTCTGCTACCTTAACACGGTCATTAAAATTAAAATGATCTTCTAGGTTTGACATACATTTAATCATTTCAGGTTGTCCCGAATTATCTGCATTGATCAATGATGTACTATTTATAAATCTTGGATTGTCAATACAATAATTTAAATTTAATTTCTCTAAATTTTTTATATGATTTTCTCTCAATGCATGTTTCTTTATTTCTGAAAGACCACAAGTTAATATACTTTTGCAAGCCTTGCAGAAAAATTTGGAACAATCATTAGGAACTTCTCTTACCCACGTTCTCCATAACGGATAGTCGTCAAACCATTGATACTGAAACCGTTTGGAACTAATTGTTTTAGATTTTTTATGGACAGGTCCTTGATCAGTTATTTTATCAGAAATGTCTCTCTTCCGCCGACGCGGTTTTTTTTCGATGTTACTCTCATTGTCAGTCATTCCTTTTATCATGTAATATTACCCTTTCCTTATAGCAAATTCGGCCGCTTAGCTAACGCGGGGCCGGTCAATCCACGGAGTCGCGTCCGAAGTGGCCGGTATTGATGTCGTCCGCCAAAACGATCACGATATTCCTCAGTTCTCTCGTTACGGTTTGAATATCGCTGGCGAACATGGCCTGTCGAAGTTCTCGTTTATGGGGATCAGCTGGATGATGCCTAAACGTGATTCGACCTATGGAAAACAGTTCAAGACTATAGAAAAACAGAAAAATCAAATATTTCAAAAGAATTTCCCTACAACACGAAATTTACTTTGACAACAAATGAGCAACGAATAAAAATATTATTTAGAATTGGTTTTGCTCACTTTATTCCGCTAACTTATAAGACATTCCGAGTTTCCAACACTGGTACCTGTATGTGAGTGTCCGGGATACTCACATACAGGTTACATGCACACACAATTTACACTTACCCGAGTTTGGATTACATTCTCCTGAGAGTGGATTCACTATTTTCGTCTTGATCCCGAATCGAACCTGTAGAAGATTGAGCACCATTTTTGCAAAGAAGAAGAAGTATAGTAGTAAAGACCCATGCACAATCAAAAATATAAACAAGAACAGATATTAGCGATTAGGAATAAGAAATCAGGAATAAGCTGGTGTAGCATTGATACGGCTTTCGATAGATTAAAAATTTATTGCCTGTGTTATTCCCTATTTGTTGCCTGTGTTTTTCATTGTGCATCCAGTTTTATTCCTGTTTGTTCCTTGTTCCTTTTATATTTTTGATTGTGCGGGGGTCTTAACGCTATTTCTGCTGAAGAGTAGACTTATAAATCCAACTTTAAAAAGACGTGTAAACGCAACGATAATTAAAGTAATTTAAGAGTACCTTAATGCAAGTATTACTTGAATATTAACAATTCTCTTCCGCAAATATTCGCTCGTTCTATATTAAACAACAGTGTGCAATCTTCAATTTGCGGGGAATTACTACGTCCTTCGTTCTTGCTGCCGCAAAGAGTACGGATACTACGGCTAACTACGGATGATGTTATGGTGCGATCCGGCGCCGGGTGCGACCGGCAACGATGGCAACGGCAACGTGCTATGTGAGCATGAAGTAAAGCCGGTTCTACAGTATAAGCGGGGAACACAGACTTTTGCATAACGCATAATATGTAAGCATAAGAAAACTGATTGGTCTATTTCCTTATGCACATGTGTATGGACCAATCAATTTTCTTATGCTTACGCATTATGCGTTACGCAGAAGTGTGTGCTCTCCGCTTATGTCGCAACGATGACAACTGCTATAGTTGAAGAGTGTTATTTCTGATTGCCGATTGCCAGTTACTGTCGCCAAAAAAGTTGAAAGTTCATCAACTCTCTTTTGACAAGCGCAACGTGGAAGCAACACTTTTCAACTAGCAGTTGCCGTCGTTTGCGACGTATTGTAGAACCGGCTTTACAGTAAGGAGAGGTATCTCCACTATCGCACTATCTCCTATTACAGTGCTGTTATACTGAACTGGTTGCACTAGTTCAGAGTTTATCTTTTTTACTCCACATTAGAAGGAAAAAGATAAACTCTGAACTAGTGCAGCCAGTTCAGTAACAGAAAACAAATCCATATTAGTATAAGTAGAAAGAAGGATGAGGTGAGGGTGGTCATGCCCGCGACCCCGCGTTTTGGCTGTTACCAAATTCTGTAGATAATGTGCACGATTTTGTGGTTCTCTTCCGTGCTATGTTCACGATTTTGTGGTAATGTCCACTAATGTCGACGATTTCGTGGTTCTCTTCCGTTAGGTTCACGATTTTTTAGTTTTTTTTTCCAAAGAAAATAAAAAAATCGTGGACATAGCACGGAAGAGAACCACAAAATCGTGCACATTACCTACAGGATTCGGCGTGGATGTGGTGTGGAATGCGACATATGTTTTGGTGGAAGGTGCAACATGGCGCCTCTGCCTGTCAGAATGCGATGAGTCCGTGGAAGCGATTTCTGCCGTGTTTCGCGTCTGACAGCTAACGGAAAGATGCCCGTTGACATTAATCGATTGACGGAAGGTTGGCTAGAGTTAGAAAGCGACCCGGGTACGTTTTTAACTTTGAAATGTGTTTATCAGTCGACAGTCAATAAAGATTTAATGTCTATCCCGTAGCTTAGAAATTATTTTTGCGCTGTAAAATTGTAGCAGGCAAAGCTATAACTCTTTTACGCACTCATGTAGGCCTGTTCACGCTGCTCTTGGAAGACTTCGGCGTGAAGGGCGTCCAAGTGGAGGAGATCTACGATCTGCAGAAATCTTTAGAAGGCCCAGTCTATGGCTTCATCTTTCTGTTTCGATGGATTGAAGAACGGCGGTCTAGGCGAAAGGTCGTGGAGCAAGATGAGAGCTTTGTCAAGGACGAGGAGATTGTGAACAATATCTTCTTCGCGCAGCAGGTCTAACATATAGCTCTTACCGTACCAGATTTACTATTACATGTATAAAGTATATATTATTTTTGTAACACAATATTATATAACTATCGCAGGTTGTCCCCAACAGTTGCGCTACTCATGCGTTGCTCTCAGTTCTGTTGAATTGCCCGAATATCCATCTAGGCACGACTTTATCCCGACTGAAGATGCATACCTCCGGCATGTGTCCCGAGAATAAGGGTTGGGCGATCGGCAACACGCCGGAGTTAGCCTGTGCGCACAATTCGCACGCTATGCCCCAGGCGAAGAGGCGGCAGGACAAGAACACCGGTGTCTCCACGGGCAGATTCACCGGCGAGGCTTTCCACTTTGTGAGCTATGTACCAATAAATGGCAGGCTTTTCGAGCTGGACGGCCTAAAACCCTATCCAATGGATCACGGACCGTGGAAGGAGCACGAAGAGTGGACGGAGCAATTCAGACGTGTCATAACCGATCGTTTAGGCATGGCGACTGGCGAACAGCTGCAAGACATTAGATTCAACCTCATGGCTGTTGTGCCTGACAGACGTCTTGCTATCTCGTATAAATTAACGATGCTGAAGACCAACAGACAGATAGTCTTGGAGGCTTTGCAGCAATTGATGAAATTGAGCCATCAAGATGGCAGTAACACTGAGAAGAATTCGCATAAAGAGATCAATCCCGATAAAGAGAAACAGTATGAGAAAAGAAACAAGACGGAGGATGAAAATGGATTGCCTACTAAGACGGAGATCGAAGAATCGCCTATAATTCCCACTATCAACGTTGAAAGAAATAATGATTCGACGGTGGTTATGGATGAATCGGTTTCTGGCATCGCATCTGGAAAAACCGAATCCACGTAAATAACAATTGACTTCTTTATTCATATGACACAATGTTATCTCTAGCTTCGCCATAACACTTTGATTGATGAAGTCGAGTTAAATCTCATAGAATACAGTAGTAGAGAATATAACAGTTTACAAGTATATAATCTTAGTTAATTTTTTTTTTCAGTTAGAGAGTTATATCTTCTCTTGTATTACATCTATTTCATTTATTGATAACTATAAAATTTTATCAGTGTTACAGTTTCGATACAAGCGATTTATGTTTGATTTCAGCGGAATGGAGAAAGTGGTGATGTGCGCTCTGGATTACGCCACGCCGTTACGAATTCAGACCTCGCCAGCTCACAGCTCTTCGAGCACAGACACGTCGTCAGAAATTGGATCGGCCTTTAACTCACCCACTCAAGGTAAAGAAAGAAAGAAAGATGCTCGTACTTCATGGCAGTGCGTCGCATAACCGTCTAGTAGTGCACACTTTCTTGTTTTGGCAAAATATTAAGGTGTTCGGACAGGTCATTCGGATGGATTTGATATCTTCGGAATCCGGCGTGCTGTAACAGATGTAGTAATGAGAGTCAGAAGCGGGATCCTTTATCTTACCGAGCTCTTGGCACAATCTCTCCTCGGACGTTTCTTCGCCGTGTATCGCCGTACTTTTGTTTTCGGCACGCTCGATGAATATTTCATTCACCGGAAACCTGTTGCTCGCGCACGTTTTCGTGCTCTCGACGTCGCAGATTCGCGAGTATACGTTAAAAGCCGTGTGCGGCGGGCAGGAGTACTCCACTACGGTGGCCGTTTTTGGCTCGCACGTGTAATACCGGTTACAGTCAGTCCTGTTCGGCAGACGAACGTTCCTCGTGCACGCCACGACGCTAACGGTGCGCGGTGTTAATCGTTGCGCCACGGCTTTGTATCGGTCGATCGTGAGATACTGTTTGTACCCGAGATTATCGCTAATCCTTATTATGCTGTTGTCAGAGTCCAGACCGTCGATTAGCAGTTCCAAGGCGTTCTCTGTCGAAACGGTGCTGGCCGTCGTTGTGACGCTGTTCACCTGAGGACCGTTGCTTCCCATCATTTCGGTTGGTTCACCGTTATGTAACTCGTTTCTTTCTGCGTTACTTTGTACAAGATAGTTCAACGTTATGTTCTGCCTACAATTGTGAGACGCTAATATGACGATGGTTTCCGTTGGGTTTACGTTTTTAACGGGTATCGACAGAGAACTCGATATCACAGCTGATAGCTTCTTGTAGATGTGCAACCGATTTATCATTTTGTTCAGCCACTTGTAGTGATCATCTACGACGTCCTTATATTGTTGCGTTAAGGACAATGGTAATTGTTCTTGGCTATTCGTGTACTCGTACAGATAATTCTCCTCTTTGTGATACGTTGCGTTTCTCACACTTTTGTCGCCATGCGTCGTTTCATCCGATTCTTCAAATTCGATTAAGGGATACGCGGTCACCGCCTCGGTCGTCGAGTCAGAGAAGTTGTCGATCACGTAGGACGAGTCAATAGTTTCGGATAATTCCAAAGGATCCTGTGTATACCCCAGATAGCTGGTGTCCGTCGAATCGATCAGTTCGGGCGTTCCGTACTTCTTCGTTGCAGGAGCGCGCTCGGTCGAGAGCGTGTCGCATGTCCAAATATCACCCGGAACCACACACATCCGTAAATACGGTTGGAACACCTAAAATCGTATTTCAGAAGTTTGTTAAAGCGACGCTATTAGAATTACCAGGGTCGAGGGTCGGGAGTGCTTCTGTTTGTCTCATTTGTTAACATCTCACCAAGCCCTCGGTACATTTCGACGGGATCCACACGTAACCACCGCCAGGCAGATTCACGCAATTATAGAAAATCGTGCAGCTCGTTAAATGCGGCTTCTTCGATTCCGGACATCTCGAGGAGCTCACCAGGCAGATCAGGCTGCACGTGAGGAGGACCGATACGAAACGCATCCTGTGCCGCACCTACTACAGACTGCAGTTCGGGTCTGCTTCGAGACACTATGTACTTTTCACACATGCATACATACTCCTACATCTTTGCGAGACGTTTCATTTCGCACCTTCTACGTACAGTTACTCGACCCGTTTGTTATGTACTGCCCATCTGCCGGTTTCTAATCGCGTAGAATTTTAGAAATGCTTTATACAGAGTAAAAACAGATATTTTGAGAGCATTAGCGCTAACTTTAAGAACCTTGGGCCGCCAAAGAAAGGGAGATTTAGAATATCTTGATATTTCCAGCTTGGGGATGGAACTCCGGGCAGAGCAGCCCTACATCGACGAAGGACTTCAAGAAATTCGTGGTGATCAGAGTTGCAGGCGACGAAAAGAACGAGGCGGGTCTGAGTAGGTATTAGATTTACATAGTTCGGCAAAACAAATTCATCAGTTGCCTAATATCAAAACGTCGCGTTTTTTGCAGGCCGTTCTCTGGGAAATATCAATATAAACGGGAAGAGATTGGTTTCCGACAGCGGCCATTTGCACAAGAAGGTCTGCTTATCGGGCGAAGTCAGAATTCCTCACGCGAGGGTGAAAACTAGCAACGGCGACACAGTCACGGAGGAGAAGAAGGTCGAGAAAATCGATCCCAAGCTGTGCTCCAAGTATCCGGAATTGTTCGAGCCGCACACATTCGCGCCTAAGGACCTTCTGGCGTTGCTGAAAAATTTGGAGCACGAGATCAGCGTGTGCGAGACCAGCCTGAAGGATGAGAACGACAAGAGAAACAAGTACAAGGTCGGTTTTACGCGTATCATGAAGCGCTTACTATTTTTAATTGACAAAAGTTGCAGCTGACAGTCACGATATTTCATCCATTCCTCGCGATTATAGGTCACAATTTGTGTCGGTAATTAACTGGTAATATTATCGAGCAGTTTTAATCTCAAGGAGTTATAGGAATCGTGCGAATTTTTCAGATCGACGATTGCCGGAGAACGCATAATTATGACGAATTCATTTGCACTTTCCTCTCGATGCTCGCTCAGCAGGGAAAACTGGCGGAGTTGGTCCAGCAACATCTAACATTAAAGAAGCATTCTTCCGTTTCAGTGAATAGGGTTCACAGGTGCGTTTTCGTGTTTAATTGATCGATATTCGATCACTTGGAATTCTTACGAAGTTGATTGATATAGTAACCGTTGAGTTGATCTGTTAAGTTAATTTGTTAAGTTAATTGCTTTTCTGAACTCGAATTTCGATATATTTCCAGGTCATCAAAAAAGTCCGACACCCGTCAAAACTCCTCGCGCAGACGCCGTGGTAGAACAAAATGTAAAAAACGAAAGTAATCTCTAACTAACGTAGATTTAAGACTTAGGGCATCGTTCTGTCTGTTTGGAACTATTTGAATTTATAATGGATACGCATGCTGTGAAAACTACTTGATAATTTTACAAAAATCACATAAAGAAAAGAAACCATAACTATTATATATATATATATATATATATATATATATATATATATATATATATATATATATATATATATATATGACAATTCTAAATTATATGGAATAAATTAGAGGATAAATCTAGAGTCCGAAACACAACACAAGAGTCATACAAACGTAGGCTGTTTATTCTCCAAATCATAATAAATTAAAATAGTCGAAATGTCCACCTGGCTATGTTCACGTGATATTTTTGTCTTCTTTTTCAGCTTCAAATTTACTCTGTAGTATTGACGTTAAGAATCGTCCTATATGGTTTCTAAATATTATCCTTTCAAAATCATTGACTCATTAAGAAAAACTGTGTAGTTGGAAATATACAGAAATATTATTAGGCTACCAAGATCCAACTCGGACTGTAAATGGCATTGACCTATTATATATATTACAGCTCGATATTTCTGGTTTTTTAGCGTAATGCAAGTATTTTTTAGACGATCGTAGGACTGATTTCGGCTCGGATGCTATCATTGAGTAGACATTACGTCTTACACTGTACAAATTACTTTACAATGTATACATATATATTTTTTATATTCTTTGTATAATCACACGCGTGATATTTAATTGTCCAAAGTAGATATTTATGCTTATTGTAGTCCCGCTTATTTTTCAAAGGTACTCTGTCCCTCTTTTCTGAATTATATTTCATATGAAATATATAACTTATTGAAAGCGTAATGCGACGTTTCTTCTTCCTTGCCGAATTGTTGAAAAAGAGGAGCAGGAAAGAGTGCGCTAGGGATATCAAAGAACTAGGGGGAGGGACTTTGTGTCAAAAACATTGAAAATATTTATTTATCGGTATTCATATACAAGTACACTACACGCGCTGTGGATATGTCCCTTAGAGTCTAAATACTTACATCTCCGAGCAGCCGGAGAAAGGAGAACCAAGCTTATTCGATTGGTTGGAATTACGGTTGTTTTTCTTTAATCGTAAATCGGACGACGGGTCATCGATCCTCGCCTCTAAGTCGCTTTACCGTTAGTATAGTGCATAGGAACTGTAGTCGAAACGCTCGCGAACGATTTCGCGGGGCACAATTGAGGGGAGGGTGGAAGAGGGAAGAAGGAGCAGGGCAGAAAGGGGGTAAGAGTGTCGTTCCTTCTCCGGCCGACGTTCCGGCGGTCCTCGTAACTGCTTTTTGGCAAAAAAAGGTGCGATTGTATATGTACAATTTGTAACGTGTCGGCTCTCTCGCGATCGCGTTATCGTGATCGTTCGAGGCGAACGAGGCAAATAGTGCGCGAGTAATCGGGATATGTGTGTGTGTGTGTGTGTGTGTGTGTGTGTGTACATATGTATGTATGTGTGTGTTTGTTTATTGTATATCTGAGTTTATGTAGAGTGTGTTAAATCCGGAATCGCGTCGAGACCTCGTCGTCGACGTTGATCGCGAAACTCGCGGTCGCTCGTTAGTTAACAATAGAAGACAACGTATTTACACGGTGCAGCATCTTCGTTCATCTCGGCGACCACCGGAGGCCGGCGGCCGCAGCGAGAAACGCATATGACTTCGTCGTTACAACAGGCACTCTCGGTATCTTACAGCGACGCGACTGCGAAACGCGGCGGTGTTGCTGGCGAACACGTCGTTCTTCGACAGCGTGTCGGAGCTCGGCGACGACGACTCGAAACGTTTTATTGCTTAATTTACGTTGCTATTGAGACGCGTTAATCAACGTTTGCGATCTGTCCGCTCGGTCAGGCAACCATCAGGAAAGTTGAAAAAATTCGGCGGTGGTCGAGGCCCCTCGCACAATACCGTCGCTGGGGCCGCGGTATTTACAAGCATACCGTACAAAATATGGAACATTCACGCCGGGGGAGGGGGGTAACATAAAAAAATACGGGGGCAAGAGGAATAAAGACGAGATCCTGTCCGCGAGAGACGCGACGGATTGCCTCGCGAGAGGGACACGACCCCGAAACACCGCCGCCTGCAGCGATTCCAACGCTCCAATTTCCTCCTCGTCATCGTCGTCGCACGCCCCGCCGTATATAACATAGGCGATTAGTGTACAATAAATAGAGATGCCTTCTCGCTATTTACGGTTGCTCCCGGGTTCACGTCGATTCGCGTCTCTATCGCTCTTAGCGTTATCACATGTGGTAGAAACGAATGGTTGATCGAGCGGGGACAATGATCAGCAAAGTACATCGACGCCGGTTCTCTCTCCACGTCGCCGACTTTGATCGCTCCATCATCGTCGGATAAATATTCCTCGTTTTCCTTCCTTTCCTCGCACCTTCGAGAAAAATCACACTTTGGTTCCGCGCCGATAACGCGATTTCGATGTCTCGGCCGGTCTTACTGTTACAATATAACGTAATCTCTCGCACCTTCGAATCGGCAACGGCACAATCAAGCACTGCACGTGCGTTACAACTCGTTTCAATGATATCGAAAAATACATTAATTTGAAAAATATATATATAATATGCATATAATATATATATTTCTTGCAAGTACATGCTATGTAAATATATATTACATACACCTATAGGCTCGCTTAATACTTCAATACGCGCTAAATTTCCGCCTTCCGAGAGGACTTTCCGCGGCGATTGTACATACATCAAAGTTAGCGTTTCTCGTCCGGCGTTTTGTAACACAGATGCACTTTCGTTTCTTTCTTTATACATGTACATATATACAGACACTCGCCACTACGACCGTAGGATGGATTCGATAGCAAAAGTATAAAAAAAGGAGACAACGGACAGTCGCGCAAAAGTCGTGAGAAAATTTGGCATGAGTGCCGAGGAGACGCTGCCTCGCGATTCTCTCCCCTTCCCGCAATCAAGTCCGGATTAACCAGCCAGTAATTCAGACCTGGGAAACGTTCGAGGGAACGAAGAAGAACAAAAGGAAAAGGGATCCGAGAAACTCGCGGAGCTTCGTCCAAGTTTCGACGCGGGCTTTCGAGAGATGCGACGGAAGAGGCAATAAATAAAGAAGCGAATTCGTAACGAATGTACCAGCGAACCGAATTTCCAAAGTTTCGAGCAAAGTAGATATCGCTTCCGAAAGTTTTCGATAATTAACAACGATCGTGCAGGTGTACAAGATTAACGAAGGCGAATAAATTAAGTGACTCGAGGGCGCGAATTAAAGCTACGCCTTGAAGCTCCACTGCGCGAGATCGTCACGTGATAGCGAATAGGAAAAAAAAGTGACGATGATAATGACGATGACGCGAAGAAGAAAAAAAGAAGAAGAGGAGGAAGAAGTAATCCCTGCTTCGTACACGGGAATGAATCGTATTATGGATATCCGATGGTAGTGAGATAGCCGGTTGCGCGACCAATCATCAATCGGGGGAGTAACTCGCGTGTAATATATAATGCTCCATTTAATACAGATCGGTGCTTCGTTCACCTGATCGCGCCGATTATACTGCAAATCTAAGTTATTTTTACACGCATAAACGTTTAAAAATGACACATTTGACTAAAGCTCCTTTCGCGTGTTTCTTACGTGTTAAATTACGTCATTTAACACGTTTAATTTAAAACGGTGAGAAATATTTTAGAAGAGCTCCAGCGAAAATAACACTTGGATTTGCAGTGTATGCTCGGCCCGACTCGCCGCGACACGTTTACCCGAATCGACAAAGCTCTCTAGTTAACGATAATGGTAATAATAGAAGAACGATTAGCCTACGGGAGTCTTACAACGTAACTTACAGCGCTACAAGGTATCGCATTCGGCTCTTAACTCCTAACTCCACTTCGCTTCGGGACCAAGAGTGGAGAACGCCTTTAACCCTTCGACCGGTAGCCGTCGAATCCATCGGAGGGGGGATTCGTTTCCAAAACGGCGCAAACTGATATCTCTCGCGTATCACAATAAGTTATAAGTTTTATCGAAGAGGAAGCCTCGCGTTCCGGGGAGGTATAGTCTACGGGTTGAAGGATTAAAGTTTTTTTCCGTTATCGATGACTCTCGTGCAACGAGCAGATCGATAGCAATCGGTAATCGCGAATTACTCCCGAGAGACTCGCGAGTATTCTATTCTTATTTCATATATCGGCGAATCGCGGGACGAACAAGCGGCTGCTACACGTCTGCTGCCGTTGCACCGGCACGCGAGAACTCTTTGCGCGCTCTTCATCCTTTAAATAAACACGAATTTTTTGTTACAAAATCCTTTACGATAGATCGCGTACACGACGCTCAGCTCGGCGCGACGATCTAAGAATTCGTCGTTCTTCCCACGCGTTCCTCCAGACGACGTCTCCATGTCCAATTTCCAAGGACCCCGACATCCGGCCGAGGGCAGGAGGACTCGCAGTGACCCGCAAAGGTAGGGAGACCGTGTCCTTCACGGTCCGTTGACCGTGGCGGCGGAGTGACCCGTCACCAGGCTGTCCGCCGCCGCGGCCGCCGCCGCTGCCGCTGCCGTGACGGGTTTCCCAAGGCGGAATATCGATTGCAAGGACGCGACCTCAGACGCGAGACGGTCCAGCTTCATCTTCACCTCCCGATCGCTCTCCGTGACCGCGGTGACGGTCGGACCGGTCCACTCGGCGCCCAACGAGATGCCGGAGTCGCGCTCGTCGCTGGAACCCTCGTCCCAGGGCGGCGACGCCCGCGGTCCCGGCTCCTGCTTGATTCCCTGAAGCGCGAGAAGCGCGCTCGCGGCGTCCTTGTCGCCGATGCGCGACTTGTGCCTGAGCTTGTGAGGCAGACTGTTGTTGGCGGTCGGGTTGTTCTGGGAGCCCACGATTATCTGGGGACCGGCCTCGTCGCCGCTGCCCGACGACAGCTCGAACGGCGATTGCGCCCGGCGACCGCGCGACGACAGGTTCAGCGCGCTCGTGGTGTCCAGGTGGTGCATCGCCGGGTGCGAGTACGGATACTGGAAGCTCTCGGTCTCCGGGTAAGCGGTCGTCTCGGGCACATAGAGCTGGGCCGGCGATCTGGGCGAACGGGCGCCGCTCACCGGCTGATGGATCACCGACGTGTGCACCGGGCTCGGCGTGCGCGCGTAGAGAAGCGTCGCCGACGGCGGTATCTTCGCGCGTTTCACGCTGATCGGGGGTTCCGTCGGCAGCGCGGCCAGCACGTGTTCCGTGCTGATGACAGACTCGCCGCAGATGCCGAACTTATCGCGTATCGCCTCGAGCTGCGCCTTGAGAATATGATTCTCCTTGCTGAGCTCCATCACCCGTTGCTCCAGGACCATGTCGTTGAAGCGGCGCTTCTCGCGCGACCGCTTGGCGGCCTCGTTGTTGCGCCTGCGACGGTCCCAGTAGCTGTCGTCCTTCTTATTGTCCGGGATGAACTCGCGTTGCTTGCGCTGCGAGAACAGCTCCTTTCGTATGTCGAAGTTGGGCGAGAAGTTATCGGGATGCTGCGGCGCACCATCGTGATGATGTTGCTGTTGCTGTTGCTGCTGCTGTTGCTGCTGCTGCTGCTGCGGCTGCTGGGCCTGATGATGGTGATGAAGATGCGGCGGTGGAGGCTGCTGCTGCTGTTGTTGCGGCGACAGTTGCTGCTGCGGTTGATGCTGATGCTGCTGCTGAATCGCGGCCGGCGGTCCGCCGTGATGGCCGGGATGCGTGAGGGGCACCGTGAGGGGTCCATGGGCGTCGTGGGGCCCGCCGTGGGGCGCGCCGTGACCGCCGCTATGGGCCATTGTGTGCGTGGCCGGCATGTTGCTGTTCAGACACGCGGTCTCACCATTGATGGGCGATCCACTCTGGCGGGCGACAAACTCTGCCACCATAATTTGTCTTCTTAGTACATCTGGAATGAAAAAGGGGCAATCGGTCAGTTAATCGAGGCGAAATGGAGATATCATCGCGCGATTTTTTACTCGTGGGTCAATTCGCGTGCGCGGCGAACAGCAGCGATGACGAAACTCGCGTTGCGTCCCAGACGGCACGCGGCGATAATACATATGTCAGAGAGAGAGAGAGAGAGAGGAATGGCTGACAATCAGGCTACCGCGATCAGTATCGTTGTGCGTGTCAAATGGAAGAGAGAGGGGAAGTATCTAATTATAGAGATACTTATATAATCTTGAAAGCTTATCATCAACTGTATTGGATCTAGGTTTTGAAAAATGGAAATTACAAAGTTCTTCAGAAACTTTCCTTCTGAGAATATAATCTCCATCCTTTTCAAGTTTGGTTTGGAAATAAGCTTCTTTCGATGCAGAAGGAAAATTATTATTCATCAAATCTGTTTTATCTTTTTAATGATACGTTTCAATGCGACAAAGACAACCGATTTATGCGGCTGCTTCTGACGTCAAAACGCGGGAGAGAACAGCCAGATAAAAGAATTTTGAGAGATCGAGAGACTCGCGCTCGCCCTGTCAACGGGCGCACCTCTCTCGTCCGAAGTTGCAAAATAGCCTTGAGTAAGGTCACGTTCGCCAAGGTCGAAGGTGCCAGTGAACCCGGCCGGTGAACGTTCGTTTCACCTCTGCCGGTAAAAAAAAAAGATACGTCGTCATTTCGCGACTTCTTACGCAACAATCGACATTCCACAAAAACGGGCCTCCTTGATCTTTTCGATTCCGCGATAATTTTATGAGAAGATTGAGGAATCGCGGTGAACTTGAATTCCGACGGATCTTTTTCGGACAATCGGCCAATTAGCGGCGACTTCTTCGAGATAACATTCTGCAATTTTGACGACGGAGATACCGTTTCGGGCAGCCGTGACGCAAGCTTGTATAATTGGATTGTCCTCAAATCGATTATCGGTTTGCGATTAGGCGCCACGAAGCGGGAACGAGCGCGTCTACTCCTCGCGCGTTTATTTTTAACCCGCAATCGCGGATGAAAATACTCCGCCGGCATCGCCTTCGCGTATACGTACGTAAGCCTTAATCCGAGCGGCGGATGCGCGGCGCGGTTATGCAACCGCGCGCACGTGCGTTCACCGCGCCGATCCACGTGTTCTGGATGTTGAACGGTCGCGCAGTCGCGTCGTCTCGCATCAATAAATAACGGCGGAAAACACGCGTTTGCTCGACCTTCGATATTTATTTATCAATATTGTACAAGTCTCGACGCGGCTTGAGGCCATTAACGCTAATGTACTAATTATGCCCGCGAAGATGCGCAAGAAAGACATCTTTTTTCCCGTGTCTTTTTCCTCCTTCTCTCTCTCTTTCTCGGATCAATCGTCGTCGATCACTTTGCGACAAGCTAATCATCGATATAAGTCGAATGATTTGTCTTCGCGGCCTAAAGAATCCACTCTGAGATGAGATAAGTATCGTTACGTAAATTGGCGTGCTCCATATGTGAGAATATTTTAATCGTAATAGGCACGGCGTTGTGTGTTGATCGCATCGCTTATCGTCGCTACGATAATCGTGCACGAACTCGACCTCGTAAAAATCCCGACGACCCTAGGCACTGAATTTCGTCTGAAAGTCTGTACGGCGATTTCACAACTAACCGTCCATCAACGAAAAAAACTAAACATAAAGTAAGATTATCTTCATTTATGTCGGTTTTTACCAATGTAGATTAACTTTAATCTTTTTCTAATTCTTAGAGCTAGAAAAGAATAAAAAGTAAATTAAACCGAGATTAAATCTAATCTACATTGATAGAAATGGACATTAATCATCTTTATAAAAAATAAAAAATAAAAAAAAATAAAAATAAAAAAAACTGCGCGGTGAGTAGAAAATTTTATCTATTCCACTTTCTTTACGTCACTGATTGGACGGAATATTTTATATAAAACAGGTCTCTCAGTCGGACAGTTCTCTATTCGCTTCCTGATTCTCTTTATACTGGATTTCTATTCAGAGACGTGCTCGTTACGCTATCAAATCATAGTCGACACGGGAAGTAAGATCTTGGCAGTAAAACCCGCGCTCGTGCGCGGTTACACAACTATTGATGAACTTTAGCTCCCGCGGCAATATAAATAATAAAGCGTTTCGCGCGCGACGGATGTAACGACGCACGTTATGTAAGCCGCTAGCTAGCGGCGCTCATTTCCGCGGAAGTGTACGCTACGCGTTCGTCGTAAGACGCATGTGGCACGTTAATGAGAGTCGAGTGTCCGTTGCTGCGAAAAGGCTTGCTCCGCGCGGAAGATTCAGACTCGCTGGTGCTCGCGGCGGATTCGTCGAAGCAAATTGTTCAGTCGCGTTTGTTCGCGCTCGTTTGCTTGGTCCTGGATCCAGTCAAAAACACCGCGCATCCGATATGACGTTTAGCTCATTACGAGATAGAGTCCTTTCAATCTTGCGACACACAAGCACGAGACCGGTAGAGTTGAGACCAAATAAAGAGGGCGAACGAAGGAATGAATTTGCATGGGTGGCGAGCACAAACGAGTCTAAATTTACATTGACGAAAGCATTTCCTCTCTTGCCGAAAAGAAAGAGCTCGTTCGTTCGCGTTCGTTCGCGCTCGTTCGCGCTCGTTCGGCCTGAACCCATTTTTACAGAGACAAACGGAGACAAATGGAGAAAATAACCGTAAACAAACAATCCGGCAGTACCGCGACTCCGACGGGTTTACTGACACGAGAAGTACCTTTCTCGATCGCAGACGACGCAGACTGTACGCCAAAACGAAAAACCATCTCGAAGTATGACGACGCAGCGAAAATTTCTAGGATCCTGATATGGAAATCAGACGACTCACACCGGCGTGACGCGCACGCTCGTTATTTAATATGGCGTTACGCAACTCGCCGTCGTCTGTTTTTTCAGAAGTTCGGGAGTGACTCATTAATTCTACGACTCTCTCGCGCTCAACTGGGTCGAATAATTCGTGTTCGCGTGACACGAGGAAGAGCGACGCATCAACACCGCGTTATGCGTCACGTCGCGGGAAAATAGAATAGTTAAGGAAGTAAATCAGAATCTTCGCGATGACGATGTATCACGCGTTTCCCGCAAAGCGAGTCGTTCCGATAACCGTATTATTTTTGGCGGAGTCGACTTCGCGATTACTTCGCTCGCGTTCGCAGGATCGTTTGAAGGATGCAATCTCTGGAGGTCTGTTCTCCTGGCGAGAGCCGCATTGCCGGCGCATTACAACACCGATTCCGACCGGCTTTGAAAGTCGAGGTGGTCGGTCGGTCGGTCGGTTTCCTCGATATATCAGAGCGCGCGACACGGGACAATAAATTATCGGGACACGAAACGCCGTCGAAAATTGAGCAATCTCCTGGAATTCCAGCCGCCCAATTACGTACGACGAGTTTCGCGTGACTCACGTTATCCTTCGCTCGATCCGACCTGTCGATTTTTCCGCGTCGCGCCGCGAAAGCCGCCAACGCAAGTCACGAGGCTCGTTAGAATGAAACCGATCATCTAGCGTCAAAATAATTATAATTCCAACATCCATTGTGCACCAATTAAAAAGAAATTGACCGAATATAACGGAGAGAGAATTTCGAGTTGCGCTCTTCTTTACCGAGGAAAAATTGTCTCTAAGGGCGGTATTCATAGTCGGATCTTATATCTAAGATCATCTTAAGTCTGATCAAAAACAGTCTTAAGACTCCGTCCAGCCAATCAAATGAGCGTATTAGCAACTTAAGACATTACTTAAGACGGTCTTGAAATAAGATCCAACTATGAATACCGCCCTCAGTATCAATTGAGAAAGAATCGTAGATTTGAGAATGTGTGCAACGTACGCTCCGCTCGTTGATATCGCAACTTTACGAAATCCCGATGGACGTGCTCCAAGAGAACTCGCGATTTCCGCCCACGGCGGACGACCTCCCGCGGCACGACGTTCTCTTCTGCGTTTTGAAATTAGCTCGAAATTATTTCGGTGACTCGTAAATTGCTCTATAATCTCGCCGGCGCGATCTATTTCGAAGCGTGTGACGATTCACGCGCGGATTTCGGGCTGATTGTCGCGTGCGCGCCACGCGGCCACGCGGCCACTTCCCGCTCGACACTCGAGTCGAGAGTCTTCGCGAGGGAGAAACGCCGATTCCGCCGAAGCGGCGTGTTTACTCACATCGACGTCTCTAATTATGCGCGTAAACAACGTTGTTGATCGTCGAGACGGCTGCGACGCGCGTAAAGCACCGCGCCGCGTTCAACGTCGTTCGGCTAATATAATTCCGACGCAGATCGCGCAAACAACCGCGGCCGCGATAGGTCGCATTTCGCGTCGCACTCGCGCCGTGACGCACACGGACGGCGGAAACGCCGCGTCGCGTCGCGCCGCGTGACGTACGCCACGTGTTACGGCCGGGGAATCACGTTCCGTTCTTCCGCTTACGACGGAGGCAAAATAATCGGCGAATTCGCGCGCGATCCAGGAAGGAAGATCACATATCGCGAGGTTCCTTTCCGTCCTTCTCGCGTTCGAACTGCGCGGCAGCGTCGCGTATTAACTCTTACTGGACGGAAGTGATTTTGAATAAATAGACCGCAGGTTCGCACAAATACGATGTTTATCTTATCTACCAACGAAATAATTCTTCAGCCGAGAAGAAGCAGTGACATCACTTATCGAAATTAAAACGGCAATAAAGAATAGACGCGATAAACACTCCTAACGTCATTCCTCCCGCTCTCTATCGTTTTTTTCTTTCTCTCACTCATCGTGATCCATGATCCCACGATTATGAAACAATTGCGTCACGCACAAATTAATGAAGACGTACGTAAAGGCGCGTTCTGGTATTCAAATCGGGGTACGAGGCCTTTAGATAGATCGACGTGACGTCAACATGCAAATGTTGCTCTGTTATTTTTATCGGCTAATGCAGGTGCCTTCCGCGGAAATGGAATGCTTATGAAATTCTAACGCGTGGAAACTAAATGGAAACATTACGCAATCTGATCGATCGCTTTCGTACATATTATTATTCCAAGCGGCGCATCGCGCGCGCGCGCCGCTTAATTAATCGGCCGATTCTAGATTCCGTATATAATAAGGTTCGCATGCACCGTACACGTAGACCTCTCTTCCTCCCTCTGTCTCATCTTTCGCTCGCGCGAACGCTGCAAGGGCAGATACGTGACGCAGGTCAATAGGCGACGATTTCATGCATTTTCCGCGAGGACGAGGCGTCATCGGCAACGAGAAACGAGGCTGAATCACGTAAACGGCGTCGCTTTTCTCGCAATCGGTTTCGCCGAATCATCGCTACCGGCCACGTATCGTTACGCGTGCATATCGTGGGTGGGTGCACCCACGGGTTTTCCGTCGGAACGTCACTAGACGCCGTTGCGCAAAGTCATAACTCCGCCGCGTCGCGTACCGTTTACTCCACTCGATCTCCACGTCGAAAAATCATCGTGACGCTACGTCGCGCGCTCTCGGTGACTTGGCTCGATATAATTTAATGATGAGCTCACTGAATCGCGCGCTGGTCCACGTGTGTTTAATGTAAATGTATCAATGCTGGGACACTTAAGACTTAACCTTTATTTTAGTTTTTAAATAAGTATAACGCGAATTAAAATCAAAGATAAAAAAAATACAGTGCAAGAAAAATATTTTTATCTTTGATTCTTTGATTTTAATTCGCGTTATAACTTATTTAGGGACTAAAATGATAAAAATGACCGGACATAGGTACGTGTCCAATTTTATTGGTACATTTAGATACCTTACTCTCCGTAACGCGAAGAATCGTGTTTTCGAGACATTAGACGACGCAATAATATTCCCGAGATACCATACTATCTTTAGGTTTAACGATTGACGTTATCTGCGTGTTTTTCTCGCTCTACCTTGATCTCTATCGTAGTTTCGGGAACCAGAAGGCCGCTGGAATTCCGTCAAGCGAGATCGAAAGTCGCGGGGAAATTAGATCAGATCGGGGTCACTCGCGATTCACGAATCACGCGCTATTAATATTTATTCGTTGTTGTCGCCGTTTGTTGTTAGCACCAGGAAAAACGTCGCGGCCAACTGCGCGTTCCTCTGGTAATTCCTTGGAGCCACGCGTCTCCCCGCGGTATCTCCCCCGTCGTCACTATCAATCGACATTTCCGAGGAAATCTTATCTCCCCTCCCCCTCCTCCCACCGGTATCACCTAATTTTCCGGGAACGGCCGGGCCGGGAGAGGAGAGAGGAAAAATAGCGGGAGGGAGATAGAACGCGTTGTTCGTATAAAACGCGGGCACGTGTTCCGTCCGCGCGTTGCGCAATGCGGCGGGGGGCCGCACGTGGCCCGCTACTGCGTGCATGGCACGGCACAAGCGTCGCATTTGCGTCTCGACGCGACTCGCGCTCTCCTTCCGGGAACGTGCCGATGCGCGGAAAATGCGCCCCGGGGATTAATGCGTAGCACGAAATCGTAGCGCGTTCTGCGCTTTCCGCGGAGCCGTTTGGCGCCGTTTCTCCGAGAATGCGGCGTACTTTCCGCATTGCGACGTCGATTTGAGAAAAGTATCTCGACGCAGTTGTGCAATTATTATATATTTACTATATTGTAATATACGCACGCGCGCACAAATATATATAAATAAAGCAAATATATATTTATAAAATAGCAAAAAAATTATACATATAGATATGAAAATGGAATATTGTTTGACGACGTTGTGACCACGGAAACAGCGCTTGCGACGTTCATAAACAACGCTTATGAAATCGGTATTATAGTTTAGAATACAAAATAATTAGCGACGTATTACGTTGCTCGATGAGTAATTAGCATGATATCACGCCGTATCTCGATTAACTCATCCGTTGACCCGGTGCCAACGTTTATTTTTTTTCTCCTGACGCGTTTGTTCGAAGAAGCGGCTTATACAATGTGCATACGCGACGTATTCCCACCCGTGTGTGGCTGCTCCCCGTGTATATCTTCCCGGAAATTTATTTACATTATTTCCCGGCCGCGGCCGGCCGACCGCCGGAAAATCTCGCGACGGGACGGAAGTCTAAAATTATTATATCTCGGAGAGAGAATAACACTCTCTCCGCGCTGCGATCACAAACGATCCTACGGAGCTGCGATAAAAGCTCGGCGGAATTATACGGGATGATAATCTCGTAGTAAGCGAGATGTAAAAAATTTTAACTGAATCGATAACGAGGCGGCGGATATAATATGTATAATAATAATAATAATTTATAATAAATAACTCGGGCACGTTTGTGTGTGCGTGACGATCTTGGGGAGCGCGACCGTCCGCCGGATATTATTACTTGCGGAACGTGCGTTTTAGAAAAACCGCTAAATAGGATGCGCGCGAACGCCCCGAAAATAGTCCGGGTACGACGAACTTAAGCGCGCGCTCGCGCGCGCGCGCTGGTACACATAAAGGCATGTGCACAATGCCGGGCCACCCGACACCCGACCGCGCTTTGGCCGTGGTGGCGACGTGTTACGATTGCGGTCAGCGCTCACGTAACAGCGAGCACTGATACCGTTATCGGCCTCCGCCGAGGCATTTCGAACCGGTCTCCGATTTCGTTTCCCGCTCATTATGCAACCGGACCGCGATAACGCGTCGCTCCGATCATCAACGGAACGAGAAAGGAAAATTTTACGACGCGCGCGCGACCCGATTGCATCGCGAGATCGCAGATTAAATCCCCGAGGGGGGAAAGAGGGGGGAGGGGGAGATCGCGGATCTCGAGGAAGATCGTAATCGCGCGCGTGTCCAAGGCTCTTAGAGCACTCCGGTGCTCGATAAGAAGTTCCGGAAAAACGAGAGGCCGGGAACCAGCGCCAGATTGATCGGCGACACCCGGTATAGTCGCATTATAGTCGCGTAACAGAGGCACGCTTTGTCGTTACATAATCGTGCGTCACGCGGCCCGGCCGGCTTGATACGATTCGATGCGGGAGGGGGGCGGGGAAGGGGAAAGGCCAGGCAGAAGCGAGACCGAATTACATGAGACGAGCGCGTGTGTGTGTGGTGGCTCCTACACGTTTTAGGCCGCCGGACGCACCGCCCCGCTTCGTAATTATCACGGTTACGGCAAGGAGTCTCCACGGAATCTTAATTCGTCCTCGTTTTTTGAGACATCGCGTACCAATCGCACGCGTTCGGGTTTTCAATAGTTTTCATCGGGTTTATTATTTCGCGGTGATTCGTTCTCCGGGGATGTTTACCGGTTTCGATCGCGTTTCTCGCACAATGTCGCACGTTCACGTTCCGGCGGGCTCGCGATCCACGTGAGATCCGCGGTGCTTTTTACAACGCGCCCCGACCTTCCCGTTACACGTGACACGGGCGGGTAACGAGCGAGGCCTTTGCGCTAAAGCGTTTATCCGCGTTACATAATATACGCGCGTGATGACACGATCGACGTTCCCCTTTTTTTCCCCCGCGAGCTCCGAACAAAGCGACCGATTTGTTTATCCTGTTGCTCCGAAAATAATGATTCTTGTGACATGTGGTGTAGCGCGTATTCGTGCATGTACACGGCATTCTATTATAAATAATGATTACAAAATTGCAACGCATTCTCTTTTAAAATTTTTACCTTAAAAGATAAAAGTCTAAGAAATACGGTATTTGAATTTCTTTAATCGACGAGCAGTTAATAAAAATGTACCGCAATTTGATTTAGGTATAGCTACATAAATCGTGCGGCCTTCTGGCGCGCGGCTCGATTCTTTGGGCGGTGTGAAAGTCGCTTAAGAAATAACGCGGTGCGTGATGCAAGTGTTAGCACATAGCGCGCAAACGCTCGCGCAATTCGCGCGAGTCGGTTCGCCTTGTGTTGTTGCGACCGTCCCGTCCGCCACGTGACTGCAACACGTGCAGGCTGTTATGTTAGACCATTCACCTTCGTTGCATAATACGAGCGGGAAAAGGTCATCGCGGCGAACAACGGAGTCTGATATTTGCTAATATGATCGATAAACCGGCCGCCCCGCCGCTGCCGCTGCCGCAGTCGCGCAGCTGCTTCTGAACCGCGATCGTCGCGGAATTCGATCGCGCGATTCCGCGACGTGAGAGGCGAAGCCTCCTCGAATTAGCGCTCGTGACGCAATTCCCGCCGCGGTAATACGGTCGTTGAAACATTGATATTCACGATATTTTCGTCGGTTGGCGCTATTTCTTCGCGTTTATCTACGGAGTTTAACGAGAATTGGAAATGAGCTCGCCCCGAATAGCGATTCGCCGATCGCTTACCGATTTCGCGCGATCGATCGCGGGGGGGAGGGGGGGGGGCAGGGAGTAGGATAATCCTAAAATTCCGCCGTCGCGGGAGTCGTCGATATCGTTTAAATAAGAAATAGAGCGGCGCAAACAGATACAAGACGCTTCACCGTTGTCTCTCTTTCCTTCCCTCTCTCTTTATACGATGGTGATCGATGAACGGCCGATGACGCAACGTATAATCCACAATGTCCGAGACGCGACGACACGTATATACGCCTAGATATCGCCGGTATATCCGGCCGCGCGCACGCCGTACACACACACACTAACGTGCACGGACGGGAGAACCGTAACTAGCAGTAGCTGCACTTGCGACCGCTCGCAAGTTGCAATGTAACACCTGCGACTACGTGCATTTCCGCGCAACGCCAGATACCGCTAATCCGCTCTCTGACGCGACCGCAAACACCCCGCCGGACAATATCCGTATCGATCGGCAGATAACTCGATCTCTTTCGCGGAAACCTCCGCGGCGCGGCCGGCGCAAATTGCGATCGCACGCGATCGAATCAAAATCGAGTCGAGTCCGACAAGTACCAACCCCGATTTTCTCTCTATTGTCGAATAAACGCGCCGTCATCCGAAGGCTCAATATAATTTACCCGTTACTTCGGCGTACGACACGTTATCGGCAGCTGTATGTACCTATGTATACGAAAAAAAAAGAATATTCTTGATTTGAAAATATCTTTAGTTTCGACGTGGAAATCTTAAAGTGAGATTAAATTATGTTAAATGAAAAAAAATCTGCTTGAATGAAGGCATCGGTAGCTGTACATAAAAAAAAAGAATATACATATTTTTGATTTAAAAATAACTTTAGTTACGACATGGGAATCTTGAAACAAGATTATAATATACTGCGAAAAAAACTTGCTCGAATGAAGTCATTTCGTGTAATTTAATAACCAAGAAAAAAAAGTTGAAATTCTTATATAAGAAGATTATAGGTTGTTGCGTATCTACGAAACAATGAACGCGTTAATTCGACGTAATAACGATTTGACACTTTTTTCTGCGTATAACTTATTTACCCATTTATCTATCTAATTGCTGGAACATCCGGTAGTTATATTATTACAGTAATGACTCGCGGCCACATCTTTCGTATCTCTCTCTCTCTCCTCTCACCAGCGTCCGATTTCTCGGTTTTTCTGCAACTTGATAGATTTGAGGATTTTCCGCGGATCAGTCACGTCTAATTTTCAGCGATATGCCGCGAACGTGCACGTGCGTGCCCTTCGGGCCGGAGTCCGTGAAGTTTATTGCACGGACGGTTTACGCTACGAGGTTGAGAGAGCTCCGTAAATTGGGCCGTGGCCCACTTTGATAGAGAGCCATAGCGGCACGCGGCGGGCAAGGTGGGAGGAGAGATTGATGGGGAAGGGGAGTCGGAGTGTAATGAGAGAAGGAGGGAGAGAAAGAGGGGAGGTTCCCGTTTCGCGAGATGATCTCGCGATCGATGGATCACTCCTCGTAGCTGTCGCGGCCACGTGGAAAGACTTAACGAGATCGATCGTCGCGTAACTTCACAGCAAAGACCGAGGAAACGTTATCTATCTCGATTCCGCAATGTGTCTCAATTAATCAAATTCGCCGGGATCGGCTAATTTTAAATTATAATCGGCCGTTAATAGGCGAGAAAAAGAAAGAGAGAGAGAGAGAGAGCTTACGTACGACAAGAATATCGATTCTTCTCACGTAACCGAGCGCGAGCGACGCGAGCGGCGATGGCGGCGGAGTCGAAAGGGTAAAAATAAAATCCGACCTTGATCCTTGATCGCGATGCATTTCGCAAACGCGCTCGGTACCGCGAAGGCGGAACGTCGCGCGCGTTCTCCATCGCCTCCAGTTTCGCGCGGAACCGAAACCGTGAAGCGAAAATTTCAGCCTCCTCCCCATTTTATTTATCTCCGCTATCGCGGGCCCTCGCGAACGCGGGGAGGGATGACGCAACGCGACGGACAACGACGCGTCGTGTTGCACGCACTTTCGTAAGTCGCGGCGAAGCGAAGACGCTTTATCCTCGTAAACGGCCGCGCGTGACGTCACCGCGTCGGCCGCGTATTAATTGCATTTTCTCGAAACTGTGCCTTTATCTGCCACCTGTGTTATTCGAGAGTCCGCGTGATTCAGCCGCGCGAATATCGCGATAAGATATGCACCGCGCGGCCGGACAATGGATGCACCCGGGACGATCACGTTCGCGAATATTATCGCCGAGCGCGATATTGCGTCATTTGTGTGCGCGAACTTCTCGGATCGCCAATTACTCGGCGGTTTCGCGAAAATCGCGCGGACGCATGTCTTTAATACGCCTCGTCTCGCGTTTGCAAAGAATGACAAAATACAGATCATATAAAATGATCTATATTTTAAACGTAAAATTCTCACGCGAATAAATAATATTATTAGGCCAAGATCCAGTCCTGACCGTTCAACGGCGTTTTCCTTAATTTGATTGGTTCTATATTTTGTAGTATAAAACGAAGCTAAGAGATCGATTTGATATTTTGCAGAATTTCGTTTGAATTTTGGTTTTTTTATGGCATTTTGCAACGTCAAAGTAATTCGAATCTTCGACGCTCGCGAGGAGTCGATCTTTGACAGGCGAGTGTAATGGAGGTCTCTCTCGGTGAGCTAATGCACTGTTAAATTCGTAGTGTCAAATTATACTCAATTTGAGTCATTTTTAGCCACTGCTTCTACTAAAAAGAAATATGGCGTTAATTTTAATTAAACCAATGAAATTAAAATAATACTGTTTTGCGTGAAAATAATAAATTTCGACACGCGTGGTTGAAAAAAATAATAAAATATTAGTTTCAGTTTCACCCTTTAATATTTAACAGTGTATAGGGTTCTGTCAAACCGTGACTCGGAGTTTCGCACGCGCCGTTCTCGCGTCTCATTCGCGCCGGAAGCACGTGCTCTAAGATACTTCTAACGTCGCGAATCGATGATGAGAATCTCGCAAACGCGAGAGCTTCGAGCGATTTTTACGGAAAAGCGGCGCGCGTATTTTTCAAACTTTTTCGAGATTTTAAGAGTCCGTCAATTTCTCGTCAATTACACGACACATAAAATATACCGTTGTTCTTCGCGTCCGAACTCGCGCAGCCAATTGACCCTCTCCGTTAGTGTTTTCGCCAGCGTGCGCCAAGGAAGGATGGTACTCACCAATCTTGAAAGGTTCCGTCGATCCGAAGCGCGCGATGGAACAGCGATCCACGATTGTCGTCGATCTCCAGTCGATCCTATCGACCTTCGGGGGGCCGCGGAACAGTCGGAAATATATAGTTTCCCCGCGGGTTCCACAGGCGTAACTATCGCGACGCGATCGTCGAAACGGGAACGGCACGCGGCAATGCTCCGTTCATCGAACCTGCGGCGGTGCGGCGCGCGGCTGTCACTGCGACATAACAGTCGTCCCCGTAACACGAATCTCCGGCAACTTTACTCCGGCGTGGGCACTCGACGTAAAAAAACGTACCAGTACGAGTGCGTCCGTGCGGAGTGGGCACTCGCGGAAGAGAGAGAGAGAGAGACGAGGCACTCCCGAAAGAAACGATCGGCTGCCACTGCAAAGACTCGACGCGAGACGACGGGCCCTTCTGCCTGCCTGCCTGTCTGCCGCGCGCTCGGGCGAGTGAACTTGAACTCCGCGCTTCGCGGGTGACAGCGATCCGCGACGTACCGCGTCGTTGCACTGCGTGAAACTCGACGGCGTAAACGCGTATATATACAGCGTGTATATATGCGAGCACACGTATGTATATCTTGTGTACAAGATATATTATACGTGGTGTGATGCGGGCTCCGCTGCGCGAAGCGAGACTCTCTCGTATAGACGCACACGTCCGCTCGCTACGAAGCCGGGCTGACAACTGACTGCGCGCACCGCGTGAGACTCCGACGGTGACTGCCGTACGTACCGCCGTCTTGGCCCCAATGTCGTCTGGCTCCGATCCGATGTCGAGAAGGCTGACTGGACGGGGTTGCCTCGCGCGCGCGCGCGCGTGTGTGAAGCCACGTTGGTGAACGTAGGTCGCGCGAGACGGCGCAGGGGGAGGGGGGGGACAAGTTTACGCCTGGTTTATACGCGGTTTATGTGTGGCGGTCTCTCCCCACCCTCGAGCGCGCTCACCGGCCTCCCTCACCACATCGTCCGCGCGACCGGCTCCCAAGTCCCAACGCGCTTCTGCGTCAGACAACCGTCCGGTCCCCCACTCTCGCCCCCCTTCTCGTGCGTTGCGCGACGACGCTCCCCCCGGTGCCGACCCCCCCCTCCCGCCCGGCGCGGCGGTATCCTCGCGCCGCGGAATGCACCCGCGTCGTCGCTCCAAGCGGACGAGCCGGAGCGGCGCGATTAGATTGCGTCGTGTGCGCGACCGCGACGCAAGTGCCACGCAGGAGTGACACTTCGTCGATGGCGCGCCGATGTGGCGGAATTCCTTGGGCAATTCCGGGAAATCGACGAAAATGTCCGGCTATCGATGACGGCTGGAGAGCGAGCCGAAACTTCTGACCAAGGTCGGGAATGCATGGAGAGCTCCAGCTCCAGCCAGGAGGCGAATTGAATAATCGGAGCATTTTTGAGAAAGTAGATTAGATCGAGGTATACGCTCGATTACTGTTTCATTTATTCGCGTGTCCTAAGCTTACTTTGACTCTTAATCCGTTAATAGCAAGGCGACTTTTTAGAACGTATTTAGGAACGTGGGGTTGGATCCGCGATCTCTCTGTTTTGTTTATTTTTCATTTAATCAATGTACAAAATGAGTAAAAGGAGCAAATAATAACATAAAACTTCTTCCTCTGTTTATTTGTATGAAAAAAACGCAAAAAATTTATTATTAACTGACTTTAAATAATTGCAGTAAAACAAAAAGTGTAAAATAGACGAAGCCGTGGGTCGCACCCGACCTCGACCTTATTATCAGAGGGTTAATTTAATTATGAAAACATGTATGTGTAAATAAATAATAATCCTCTTTCTGGAAAAAAATATTGACTTTGAATGGTTGTCGAATAGATAAAAATATCATCGAACATTGATTCCGTTCTATCTTTATGTATCTATGCAAGTGGGCGCAATCACTGACAGTCAGTGACTGCTATCGATCCCTCCACTCAGTCTGCATTCCACGAATTTTAATCGCTACCTTTGGGGTGTGCCTCCGTCGGAGTGGGAGGGACATTAAGATCGATCTGCGCCAAAAGTACAAGGGCCAGCTCGACGACGGAACGTTAGAAAATTAAATTGAAATCACTACGAATTATCTCTGTGATTTCATGCCTCAGCCAGGCGACATCCTCGTCATTCGATACGACATTACGGTATCTTGGAATCAGAGTAATAATTTTATAATTCTACATTGTTAAATATTAAAGGATGGAATTTAAACCGATACCTGGAGTTAGATAACATTTTGTTATTTTTAACTACCATGTGGGTCGAAATTCATTATTTTCACACAAAATAGTATTATTTTAAGTTCATTGATTTAGTTAAATTAATGACATACTGAGTACCCAGACATCATATCATAAGACGTTTTAAAGATGTCTTTAAGACGTCTATGTCCCGATTTTGGACATTGTTGCTGTCTAGGAGCAATGGCCATTCTGTAGGAATGGTTAAAAATGACTCAAGTTGAGTATTAATTTGAACTATAAATTTAACAGTATATATTAGCGAATAGGTATAAATAGATCCCTTTTAATATAAAATATTCAAAGTGCAATGCTCGCCCGCCATCTCGACTCTACGTGATTTCCTCACCGCTCGCTCCCTCTCGGTCGTACGAGTGTGGGCGAATCGACGCGATTTCGCGGTCGCGTTGAAAAAAATGATTTACGCGTCGATCGCGGCGGGGTCGGGCCCGTAACGAGATACGCATCGGAGCGAGATACTACTCGGAATTACGTCGGCTGCGATCCAGCCAAAACAAAGAGCCGGACCGCTCTCTTGGTGGAGTTCTCGGTTCGGCCGGTCGGTTGGCAAGGACCCTCCTCTTCCTCCTTTTCCTCCTCGTCCTCCTCCTTCTCCTCCGTCGCCGCTGCCGTTGCTGCTGCTGCTGCTTCTACTCTTCTCTCCTCCTCTTCCATCGCCACCGTCCTCCGTAAACCGAATGCCAGACAACGAGGGCATCAGCCCCCGTGAATCACCGCCGGTCACCTTCACTTTTTATGCAACTTTGTGAACCCGACCTCGCCGCGCCGCACCGCGTCTCCTCTTCTTCCTCCTCCTCTTCCTCGCGCGTTATGAATGTCCACATGCAATCGGTATCGTTGATTTCTCTTTATCGATGCATTATCGACACGTATGTGCAATGGGGATAAGGATGTTGTTGCGTTATCAGGAGACGGTTTCCTAATCGTGCGTCAAACGCGGATTGCGAATATTGCGCATTATATTTCGCGGAACAATGGGCCGGGAGTTTTTTCCACGATCAGTTTTATATAAGTATTTGTATAAATTGTAATTTCTTGTTACACAATGTAGAGCGATGTTGTAGCGATATCGCAATTGCGCCCGTACTGTAACTCGTTCAGCCGAGCAGCTCCAAGCGAGTCGCTCGCGTCGGGGGGAGGAAAAAATTGGCAGAGGATAGACGGAAAATTCGCGGCGGACGCGAATACAAAGTTCGACAATGCGATTTGCATAGATCGCGCACATGCATAATGATATCACGTGTCCGCCGGTGGGGCGCGGGCGGGTGGGCGAATTCGGTATTTTCAAGGACGCGCGCGCGTGCGGCGCGGTGACGCGACGTGCGCTGCGTCGCTATCTCGGACGCGATTTCGCGCACGTATGCGCGCGTGCACGCGTCGGTGCGCGCGCGGCGCGGGGCCACGTGTACTGTTTACGCCAACGATCCGAGGAATCATAAACTATCGAGCGATGAAAAACAACGAGCGACTGGCAGAGAAGAAAGGAACTTCCTTAATGGAAAGCGAAAGGCATTCGGGCCGTGTAGAAAAACAAGTCCGAGGAAAAAAGGAAGTCTGCGTTAAATATAGCGTCTGTGAATAAACAATACCGCCTATGTGACATTTCGATCCGAATGCACTTTTTGGCTTCGATTGTTCGCTCCATGTCATTCTACAGGGTA
This sequence comes from Temnothorax rugatulus, assembly GCA_035220575.1. Lineage (NCBI taxonomy): Eukaryota > Metazoa > Arthropoda > Insecta > Hymenoptera > Formicidae > Temnothorax > Temnothorax rugatulus. The sequence continues at coordinate 112,020 of JASTWL010000266.1, forward strand.
AATGATCATACATATTGTTTACAAATGACTCTCTATGTTGTATATTTCGCTTTTGGCATAGCTTTTTGTCTATCCTGAAAACTTGACTAATTGTCACACGAGCGGTATTGTTTGTTCATTGACGGTATATAAATTATTTTACTTGATGTTTTTTTAACGAACATTCCAGTAATGTTGACAGGAAAGGTAAAACGGCATCGATATTGATCGAATCGTAATCGCGGTTGCGTCAGTTCTCACTTTCTTTATAATAATTACGATTATTTCTGACTTATACGATACTCTCGTTTCGTCATTACTCGATTTTAATGTCGTTCCGTTGTGCAATGCGTTACACGCGTCTAGTATAAGGGGAGAAAAAGATCGTGGCCGCCGTTCTATACGCAACACTACCACGGACCATGCGCAATAACTATTTCTAAACACAACGGAGGAATCGTCGCCTCTTACAAAGCGCACTTAAACTTATTGCGACGCGTCGTGTTCGCGGCAACTCACGACCTGCAACTCGTGATGAACACGTGTACTCGTACGGTATGCGTCATTGAAAAGTACGGAAAGAGCATGCAGTTCAAGTATACATAGCCGCGTTCCTCACGCACTGTGAATCGGATGCGCCGCGATTATTCCTTCGCGCGCCAAAGGGGAGCTCGATGAGTCGATGCATCGAAATAACGTAAGAGGCGATATTGAAACGCTGCGGATTACTCGAGACAATCATCGTTAACCCTTTGTGTCACGAATTTTTGTGTCAGACTGATTTTTTTGAAACTTTGCACACGGGGATTTTTCGGATCGCTGATTACGAATCAGAAGTCAGAATTGAAAAATTCAAAATAACCAATCCAGTATAGCGGATTAATCCAAAAATCTTTTAATTTTCATGAAAATTAGTACATGAGGTTTTTTAAGTCGCTGAATCTGAAGGACACCTCCAGGACATTATAAGAGATATTTAAACTATTTATTTGGATTTACAGTAGAAAATACTAATTTTTTCATATTTACATAATTATTATCTATTAATTGTATATAAATATATATTAATTATATATAATAAAAATATATTTAAAATTATCTATTTAAACTAAAAGAACGCTTTCCCTCGAAAAATGCGTGTGAAGGATTTAGCGCAACAGCGTCATAACCCGCTTTCTCAAAAATTTGTGAAATTAATCATAAAATTGAGGAATTAAATTTGTATTAATCTAAAACGCGCACACATGTGCGTATCACGCGATATTAAAGTCATATCGCTTTGTATAAACTCGCAAGTCGTACCTGGAAACGCTGACGGAGATGTAGATTTATTAGCACCATTATTGTGCACGCTATTCCAGGAATCGTCAACCGCGGTAGTCGGAACTGTCCTTCGGGAGCATTTCACTTCCTTCCTAATCGTTTCTCGGTAGCCACGCGCTCGTAACGATGAATCTGCGAGCTGATCGGAATATTCGAAAGTTAGATAAATAGTTTAAGAGCAGCTTCTACGAGCGAGATTCAGTTCTCTCTTTCTCTCTCTCTCTTTCTTCGGAATTTTTTTGCATCGCACAAAAACGTATTTAATCCGCGAAAGCGCCACGTCATTAGCGGGTAGCGTGTCATTTCGACGTAAGTCTCGCGCCGGCGTGTGAGATCGGCCGGCGTGATTTACGAGCGCGCGAGTACACGCCGCCTATACAATACCGCTTTGCGATAATTAAATCTGCTCTCCCGGCGGGAAACAATGACATCCCATCTCCTCTCCCTGTGCGAGAAAACACCCAATGCGTATTATACGGCGATAATTAAACGCGACCGCATCGATGCGCCGACTAAGGTGCACGCGCAACGACGTTATTAACCCCCCAAATGCGCGCATCAAGAGCAAACATGCGACACTTATTTTTTAAGATAATAAAGCGCTCCACGATAAATGGGTGTAGCGTAAATTGCAACGATAAATTATGACCGATAATGGAATATACTTTGAAAATGAATTATAATAGGTGAATTTTCTCGCAATTAGTCAGGCATCAAGTCGTTTTGTTAGCCACGTAACTTAGAAGTTTGTAACATATCCGTATGTCTACATTTTTTCAATGATTTAATCAATATTTCTTATTTATCAATTATATAATATTTTTATTCATAAACGAAAGAATTCGATTATACAAGGTTGAAGATAAGAGCCATTCGATGGTTTATTCGCGGGTACACGTCGCACGTTATTTTCTTTTGCCGGAAAACAATTAGACACTCTCGGCTGTTTGGCGTCCTTAGCGCTGAAAGAAAGTCGCAGGCGGACGGCCACGGCCAGTCACCTCTCTTATCGCGGTCTTTAACGCGCAAGGCCGCGCCGGGACCTCCGTATCTCAATCTCGACGAGCTTTTCTCGACGCGGTTTCGAAAGCCTGGTGCGCGATACCGGTTTACGCTTTATTTATTCGCGCGTCGTGTCGGGGCGGGGATAGAGTCGTTTCGATCGACCCTCCCCCCTTTCCTCCCCCAATTAGCGGGCGTTCGCCAACGACGCATCTGCGGGCTTGCATCTCGAATAAATCGTTAATAAAAGATTGCATAGCATGGTACGCTCGCGCGAAACTTAACTCCTTGACTGCCACACCATTTTTCTCGAGTGGACCTAAAATGCTAAAAACAAAAAATTCTCGAAAAATAATGAAAGTTTGTATAGAGGGGTTTTTGATGGTGCCGATGACGAATTTCAAGTCAAACTTGACAAATTTTTTTTGTAAAACTGTTGACATTTTTTTTCAAATGTGACTTCAAAATTATGTTTAGCACACCCGAAAATTCCTAAATATACCTTGTTTCAGTTATTAATTTATTGTAAAACTTTAATATAACAAAATATCTTATGACAAGAATATTCGAAAATATTTATTTGTTTTACAGCCATATCTTATTTTTCTGAGGCAACATTTTGCAAATCGAACTCAAAAATCATATTCAGCACAATAAAAAAAACTTCTAGTTACACTTTGCATCAATAATAAAATCACTTGGCGGCTCTACAACAACATATTTTATAACGAGAAAACGCATTTTCGCGACAGTGAACGCAAAGTTTAAAATGACGAGAATTCTCATAATCGAGAGTCAAGGGGTTAATCGCATTCGAGCGACGTAAAATGAAATATTTCGGCCGCGATCCTAACTGAATCGACTTTGTTCTCCCTCTTAGTATCTAATGAAAAATGAAAAAGAAGAATATCGACGGGGTTTATATATATATATATATATATATATATATATATATATATATATATATATATTTCCGTGCAAGAGGGGAAGGAACAAAGCGGCTCGGACATTATGCCAGTGCAGCGGACAGAACATTAATATTATCTAAGAGCGTTTCTATTCCGCCGTGCGCTAGTTAGATCATTAATATAACGGGAGAGAGTGCATATTTTAAATAACCACCTCGTTCAACAACAATCATTTCCCCGGCACGCTCGCGGTCTGCTCTCTCCTTAACTACGTCGGTGGAGAGACGTCGAGGAGAAAGTGTAACTGTTAAAGTAATAGTGACGATGTCGGTGTAATCGCGAGATTGCGCGTGCGAATGCGTTTCAAATAGCCCCGAGGTCCGGCGATTTCCCCCCTTTAACCCTTCCGTCGTCGAGTTCAATCCGACGATGGAGTCTCGAGTCTCGAGGCGGGATTTCCGATCCTGATAATGCGATTCTTCGAAAACTCAAGTTGCTTGTACATTCCAAGAACTCGCAACAATCGCGGGAGAGGATTTAACGTAACGCTGATGTAAGATTGCGGCATTCTCGAAATAAGGAACGGATTCAAATTGAAACATCGGGCATTCTCGAGGAGATATAAGCTCCATAAAACTCGATTTCTCAAATTGGAGATGACAAACGGCGCGAGATTTACCCTCGCAGGTACACACATACCCGGCGGGGAAGAGTGATTCCTCGTTTGTTGCGCGCGACGCAGCTGCAACATCGAGATTAATTCTTGGTCCTCGTCGCCGTGTAATTATCGTGCGAGCTCGCGCAATAACGGTGATAACTGAGGCGAGGCATCAATCGCGATTGTATGAAGCCTAAGGTTCTCGACCAGATCCGGTCTCGGGTTCACTGCCCTCCGTATTCCAAATCTCAAATACGAAAACGTGCGAGCGCGTTGGTGTTTCACACTGGGTGCTCCGAAAATAACGATTCCACACAAGCCGCTCCGCGAGATTCCAGAAGGTTGGCCGCACACCACTACTTTTCCCTAGCTGCGCACACCGTGCCATGGAGAATCCTAAAATCTTATCTGAATAAAAAGAAGATCGACAACTTGTCATTATCTTCTTTATTTTATTCAAATCGTTCGATAGGGATTAAGTAGCAAAGTACAAGACAACAATATATTTAATTCCATTTATTGTCTTCTTGGCTCGCAGCGTTCATTCTCGATATTTCTACGGGTATCGTCGAGAGATGTGCCATTTCGTCCACCCAGTATAAAAGACGGGAGCCTACTTGGCTTGCGGACGGTACTTTCATCTGCCAAGTGAAAGCAATATGAAAGTGCTTGATTGCAAAGTAGAAAGGTGAAATGTACGATAAAAAGACGAAGCCGTTACGTGCGTGTGTACCAGTCGACCCATTTGAGAGCGCGCGCCGAGTGGCTAAGGGCGAGGGGGAGGGAGGAAGGATGAAGCCGATTACGATGGAGAACGTTGCGCGCGCGGGGCGGCCCTTGATTTCGGTGCCTAAGGTCAACGGTCGACATCCGCCTCTAGCGAAAATAAATCTCGCCTTTAATCGCGCGGGCGCGCGCTGGAATAAACATAACGTCGTACGTATATACGAAATTGTTTTATCGGCCGTAATAATCGGAGGAGGAAAAACAGGCGGCGTTATTACGGGAGCACAAAATCTTTCTCTCATTTTCTCTCTGTCGCATCGCGTATAAATATAAATATTATTGTCGAGGGTGCATCCTCGGGGACGCATCCTCCTCGCGTAATAACCGCTCGGAATTGTTGTAATACCGCTATCGCCCGCGATACCGAGTTATCGGGGGGCGGGGGTTATTTCGTTCGGCACGGGTCAAGCACGATGAGATAACTTTTGCATCTTCGCGGGAACGCATAAAGAAAGGGTGAAAGAAAAAGGCGGATCGCGGATCCAATATCGCCGGCGATCGCGACGAGAAACGTGACAACGAGAGAAACTTGCGGCGGTTGTTATCGTGGAGGTGTAATCTCGTTGCGTTCTACGCGCGGGCGTAATTTAAAGCCGTTTAACGAATAACTTGTTGCGAAATGACCGCATAACGATACGCGCGCAGCAGGTTCGAAAGAGTTAAGATACGAGTGGCACTCCGAGCTGCAATCGTTGCGAAAGGTCAAAGCAATGATTTGGTCGTTGACGCGTCCACGCCCCTGCTGTTTTTCATACCTACGATTGAATAATGCCGGGCGTATCTTTATGCAAGCACGGCTATTTTTGCATCGCCGCGCCGTAACCGTAGCTCTCCGCGATTTAAAAACTTTCTGAGTTATTGAGAGATTTTTATTTCAAATTGACTTTTCGTGTTAACAGAAACTTTTTTTTAACCATTTACGTAGAGATATTTCAAGTTAAATATTGTCCGGAGGGAGACAAAGAGAAAGAAACCTAGCTCTCGCTTCGAATATAAATTTTGAAAGATTTTATTTCAAGTTGCGTTAACAGAATTTTTGTGTCTCAACTATTATTGGAAGATTAAAGTAATTTAAAGCTAACTGTTAAAATATCGAAGCGAAACAAAGAGAAAGAGAATTCTGAGAAAATTTTGCATTTGTCTTAAATAAAGTTAAGAAATTCAAATTTTTCTAGTCGATATTTAATATAAATTCTCGAAAGATCTCGAAAGAAGAGGAAGACTCGATCTAATCTATACTTTCTGCAGTTTGATTCGTTCTGTTTTCGCGGAGGGAAAGATTCGCGGACTAAAAACGTATGCGGCGCAGTGCGTTGTTGAGCAATCGCGGCGTATTACTACAATGGAATACGAGAATTAAGGAGGTTTTCTCTATTCGGCCGACGAGTAGCTTAATCGGCGTCCACGTAACTCCGGCCAGCGTAACTTGCGCCGCGCCGCGCGCGCGTACGCCAAGATCACGTGCAATAGAGGCAGGAAATCCTGAGCGAGCGCCTAGATCGGAGAAAGCAGCCTTCGCTACTTACGGATGTATGTGTATCGTATGCACGCATGCAGCTCACCAAAGCCAGAGATGCAAATTCATGTGCGTGCGCGGCGAGGCGGCTTCTTTTTTCTGTTCCCGACTCTCGAGATCGAGACGCTTTTCTTTCTTCACGACGACGAGCGACGCTGATTTTACTTTCTCGCGGCTTCGACGGGATTACTTACGACCTAAATGATCCGTAGCTTTCTTAATTTGATTAAGTGCGCTCGGAACACGCGAACAGGACTCTCTGTCACGCTTATCCTTCTGATTAAAACGCAAACATTAACTTTCAAACACCGAACGAGCCATTATGACGTTATCGATGACGTACTTATATCATCTGCTTAAACCTATCATGGGAAATAGAACGACTCGTAACAGGTCGTAACAGATGCGCTTTTTATCTCTTATCCCGATCGCGTAGAAGTCATCAGTGTCATCACCTCTATCATCACCACGGGTTACTCAACGAAATTCCTGCGAGCTTCGGCTGCAGTCCTGGATGACGTATCACGTCATTTTCCGCGGATCGACTCGTCGTGACGAGTCAATATCGACGGTTTTCTTCTTCCACGCGAGGTAGCGTGAGAACCGCGTTCGGAGCCTCGTTCGGTAATCGCCTTTGAATCATCGTCCTCGTCGCGGAGGAGCGTGATGCGGCGGAGGCTGCGCCTCGTCATCCGATGACGCGCTGACTCACACCGTCTTATCGATCGGACCGACCGATCGTGAAACCCGCGAGGTTGACATCCTGCACCGTCGGGGACCTTGAGGGGCCCGGGGGCGATCACGGTCGTCCGTGTCGATGGGGCAAGGCCCTCAAGGCCACTCGGGACTTTATTGGGTGTCGCGGGCGGCCGTCGCGGCGACGACGACGCGATCGTGAAAAACGCCCGGGAAGGCTATCCTCCGCCCGAAGCGGAGATTACACGAGACCCTGACGTGTTGTAATAACGGGTGAGCGAATGAACAACTGAAACCTCACGGTCGACAACAGTCCTTATCGATATTGTCGCCCGCAAGGAAATGCTACCCTCCACGGCTTGATTTATTATTTATTGGATCAAAAGCTGCCGGCGTGCGCTTTTTATTCGTCGAACATGCAGCGTTAATAATACCGCGATATTCGGTTATTATTAAAGAAAAAGAAAACATAAGTCCCCGTTGTCTTTTTGGTCTCCGTAGTCTCTTGATCGCGTGACATCATAAGTGGTTAATGACGTATTGCGTCCTTTGTGATTTCTTGCGAATTTTTATGTCGAAAGTGCATCGCGAAGAAATATTTAGCGCGTCGCGACAGACGTCGAGATATCATACCACTGGCGGATCCTACAGAAGTGTTTTGGTGTTAAAATACTCCCTTCCAAATAAAAAAAGAATCGGTTTTGCTGAATTTGTTTTAAAAAAATCTAGAAAAATACATTAAATGATGAAGCAAGATCAGAAGTTCTACCATGTTCTCGTCGTTGATCCTGGAGTAAAAGCTAAGCATGACACTAAGAAAAACAATCAAAACAAATAATTTTGCCGAAACATTCCCCATTATCGACGTCAGGATCCGCTAGTGTATCACACATATAGTTTGTTTTAGGATGCATAAGGATGCATCGAGTATAACTAGAAGGCTCGTGCGATTGTTGCGAAGAGAAATAATGGCCGCGAGCCTAGATTTTTAATCTCCGATTTAATCTGTCGATTGAGCGCGTGACGTCACAATTAGTTGATAGAACATCATCGGAGATGATACATACGTGATCTCCGCGATTATCGGGAATTTTCACTCATCAAAATTGCATCGCAAACGCAAAACGAAATCGATGATGACGTAATAAAAGCATCAGATAACAGGAATACGCATTTTTATTGGTATAAGCTCATTGGTATGCATTGTGAGTGTACACAGAAAAAAATAAATGTCGAATCAAAATTTATATACACGTATGTACAATCAAATTTACATATACAATAAAATTCGAATAAAATGCCATTTACGTCAAACTGTTTTGCATAGTATTTTATTGCCGTAAATGACATTTTATTCTAATTTTATTGTACACACTACACAGAGAGAATTTTCTCTCAAAATTTACCCTGAAATCATGGTAGTTGTGGGACAATATGTACCACCAAGAATTTTATGCGAGCTATTCTGATTAATGTCTACCATAATAAACAATATTAATATCTATTACATTAAAATATAAAATGTTTGATTAATTTTACTAAAACATATCTAGGAAATTTCAATAATTTTTCAAAATTTACCAATCTGCTTGGTAACTTTTATCACGTTGTTTGTAAAATGTCTTTTGTATATTTTAAAAATTCCTTGGTTGCCAAGTTGTCCCAAGTTTGTAGTGAATTTAAGGGTAAAATATAACAAAAAATTCTCTCCGTGTATATACTAAAGATTTGAGCTTAGATCTTTAGTAGCTTAATATTGATTTAAATTAGATTAAATGATTACACAATATTTTTATATATATATATATAATATATATACACTGTACCTGTACTGTATTTAATAAAATACTATGTAAAACAATTTGACATAAGTTATTGAAAGAATAAGATCGTTGAATGGTTACCAGATGAGACATACTGTATAACTCATATTCATGTTGCTCTGTTACGTTCAATGCGCAATCCATTTGTCGCAACTCACAATTTAACACAAAGGATCCATACATCAAGGCAACTCGCTCTATTCAAACTAACAAAGTGCGCGGTATGAAATTTATTATCCCTTTCCAAGTATTCACGGAGAATTTTCAAAGGCGAGTCACACGCAACGCAACGAATTTTATCATTCAGCATTATCGCAAGCAGATTTTAATTCGTCAGCGAGCGAATCTAATCTCCCAGTGTCTAACGTACAGGCGTAATGGCTTGGATTTGTAAAATTATATTACAAACGTAAATAAAATGTATGAGAAATGATCAAATTTTAAAATGATAATTAATGTAGCGGTAAAGTGTTCTGTATTATTTAATCTCATGAAATATCTTCATTGAATATATTATTTAGTCCTACAGTTTACAGAAAAAATTATAACATTAAAGATTAAGAATATAAAAGAATATTACAAATGAACTAATGTTTAAACCTCCGCTGTAATTAATTAATCCGGGTGCTTTATTGCCTGCGGCATTCATGCGTTCTCGTTTGAGGTAATTAGCTTGCATAACGATAGACATTGGGAGATTAGATTCGCTCGCTGACGAATTGAAACCTGCTTGCTGAATGATAAAATTCGTTGCATCGCGTGTGACTCGCCTTTGAAAATTCTCCGTGAATACTTGGAAAGGGATAATCTGTAATACAATTTTACAAGCCTCGATATTGAAATAAAAAAAATAACTCACCAGTCGATGCGCAACAGCGGAGTCGTAACGTTGTAACCCTCCGTTGATCTGTAACAAATAAATATTTTCACATTAAAGCAATGTCCAAGATAATCAGTACTTGAAGTAAATAATTATATCGCGCCCGTTAAATTTTGAAAACGTTATTTTTACAAATATCTGATTTTAAAATGTTAATGCAAGAAACAATCGCGCCGTAAGCGACTGCATATTTCCAATATTAACTCGCTCGCATAATTAATCCGCGAAAAATCGTGCAAGTAATATAACGACCGTGCGAATAAGAGAGGGACGCGACGTTCGCGACGTAATCTCTTCTCGCTATCTCGCACATGTCGGAGATCGAACTCCGAAATTGCGCCGGAGTTAAACTTGGAACGAGTAACGAGTATCGCGTAACGGGCGAATCAAGTTGCGCTCGAGAAAGTGACGGAATCCGCCACAGGACAGCAAAATATAACAAACGAATAACAATTAGTACAATTACTCACCCCACGGTTGCCCCGCTGTCGCCCGATGCCTCCCAGGCCTCGTCCTCCTCTCCTCGATCCTCCTCCGTTGCTCCGTTGTCGCATCTCCGTCGGCATATTCACTCACGATTCGCGACGCGGCGACGTTCACGCGCGAAAATCAGCAATATCGTCACTTATGATCGCGCGACACTTTGCACGGCACTCCCGGTATATTAATCTCGCGACGCGGCGCGTACTTTGTCACACGGTATCGGACAGTATCGGAAGAATTACGGCGGAAAAGGGAACGAAACTATACGATCCGATTGACGCTCGTGACCCGTGACACGCCCGTGTCCCGCAGGTAGATGCTAAGATGGCGGAAAGAATTTCGCAAATCGCGCGGCCAACTTCACGGTCACTCACCAAGAGCCAACCGTCCGCGTCACGATCGACAAAACCACGATTGACGAATTTGACGATATCAAAACGCGATTCAATACGAAGTTAAACGTACGGCGTTAATAGAGACTGTGATCTGTGATCGCTAATTACACATCGCGGCGCGGGCGTTGCTCGATTGTATCTTTTTACCTTTATCCGTGTTCCGAAAACAACGCGAGAGCAACTTCATTCCGAAGCCGTGCGACGACTCGAAGCCGCGACGCGAGTCAAATTGACGGTTGAGAAAAGCGATCATCCGAAAGAATGTAATCGAATGCGACATACCTCGGTATCCGTATAAATTCCGCGAAGCACACGTATATGAACATTCGATATATCACTCGTACTTATATCACTCCGCGACAGTCCGCGATGCGATCCGAGAGCCGAGAGCAACGAGTGCAACGACGTCGAAACTTCGAAACGGGTCGCGAGCGCCGCGGCGACACAAGCGGTGCCAGCGGTGGGGACACTGGCGGGGGAAGACTGCCTACGCACTGGTACGCATACCGACCGCGCAGCGCGCCTCGTCAGCCTACCCCCACTCTACCTCCCCTTCTCATGTTACCGCGGCGCCCGCGACCTGGGCAGCGATCATGTAACGTTTCCCCTAGGGTGAAACGTGAAAAGTGAAAAATTTTATATAAGATGTGTGACATATCTTATATGAAACTTTTCACTTTTCACGTTTCCGCCTAAGAGGAAAAGTTACATGATCGCTGCCCAGGATAGTGAAGTTGGCCGCGCGATTTGCGAAATTCTTTCCCTTCCGCCATCTTAGCATCTACCAGTGGGACACGGGCGTCAAGCGGATCGTATAGTTTCGTTCCCTTCTCCGCCGTAATTCTTCCGATACCGTGTGACAAAGTACGCGCCGCGTCGCGAGATTAATATACCGGGAGTGCCGTGCAAAATGTCGCGCGATCGTAAGTGACGATATTGCTGATTTTCGCGCGTGAACGTCGCCGCGTCGCGAGTCGTGAGTGAGTGGCCGACGGAGATGCGACAACGGAGCAACGGAGGAGGATCGAGGAGAGGAGGACGAAGCCTGTGAGGCATCGGGCGATAGCGGGGCAACCGTGGGGTGAGTAATTGTACTAATTGTTATTCGTTTGTTATATTTTGCTGTCCTGTGGCGGATTCCGTCACTTTCTTTTGATTCGCCCATTACGCGATACTCATTACTCGTTCGAGGTTTAACTTCGGTGCAATCTCGCAATTGCGGAGTTCGATCTCTGACATATGCGAGATGAGATTACGTCGCGAACGTCGCGTCTCTCTCTTCTTCGCACGGTCATAATATTACTTGCACGATTTTTCGCGGATTAATTATATGCGAACGAGTTAATGCGGAAATATGCAGCCGCTTACGGTGGCCGCGATTGTTTCTTGCATTAAGGGGTAATGCCACTCTAGCGCCCGGAAATTTTGACAATTTTTTATGGGAATACAGTGAATGGAATACAAAATCTGTTTAAAGGCCTTTATTGTACATACTTTAAAGTGTGTTCACAATTTTTTTCAATTTTTTTTTACAAAATGGCGGCGTCATAGCTCAGCAAAGGAAGCCTCTAGTGTTCTGCGGGCGGACACCTACCTCCTCTAATTTTTGACCTGGAACAAAAAACCAAAATTTTTTGAGTTTTATATAAGATTATCTAGTGAAGTACGTACGGAAATTAAAAAATATCATTTTTTGTAAAAATGGTGCACGTTTGAACAAAAAATGAATTTTTTTAAAATGAACATTTTTGTTCAAACGTGCATTTTTACAAAAAATTATATTTTTTAATTTCCGTACGTACTTCACTAGATAATCTTATATAAAACTCAAAAAATTTTGGTTTTTTGTTCCAGGTCAAAAATTAGAGGAGGTAGGTGTCCGCCCGCAGAACACTAGAGGCTTCCTTTGCTGAGCTATGGCGCCGCCATTTTGTAAAAAAAAAGAAATTGAAAAAAATTGTGAACACACTTTAAAGTATGTACAATAAAGGCCTTTAAACAGATTTTGTATTCCATTCACTGTATTCCCATAAAAAATTGTCAAAATTTCATTAGAACAAGTTATTTTCCAAAATGCACTCAAAAATGACATTTTATCGATAAAAATGTCATTTTTGAGTGCATTTTGGAAAATAACTTTGTCTGATTGGTTGGAGGCAGTAATGTTATGTATTTTTCTTGAAGATATTTTAATTATCTTTAAAATGAGACGTCGTAGACCTTTTTTCATTGAAACGTTGATGAGTTATAGGCGTTTAAATATTAAAGAAAAAAAATAAATTTTTGTTAAATTAACATTTTAGTCCAAAAATATATGGATAATAATTTTTCACCTTTTTTCATTACTTCATATATATATGAACGCATATATATATGCGCGACGCGCGTACGCGTTTTTGTTGCGTCGCAAAACTACCGGTGTTTAAAAAAATTCTATCTCTGCTCCATTTGGTCGTACAGACTTGAATCAAAAACGAAATTGTGCGGAATTTTGTAAGCTACAATTTTTATATCTACATAAATTTCCGTAAAGTTGATATTTTCCGAGTTATTTGCGAAAAACTGATTTTTTGGACCTTTTGGACCCTCCCCTGCCCGCAACGTAGCGTCTACACGTGGGGACTTTTAATATGTTAAATAGTACCCTAAAACAAGCCTGTTTACAAAGTTTCAGCCCAGTCAGTATTATTTCCTCCAAATTTTGTCATTTTACTGGGCTATCAGATATTTACGAGCCTCCCGTTTATGCCTTCCTATAGATTTTTCGTTATCGCTGCATCTTTATGCCTCTGCCTCTGTGGAATTATGGAGATTGTTTCGTTATCCCGACACGATGGCTTCTAACGAGCTGTTTTACGAAAAAGTCGAAGCTCAAAACAATCTAAAATATAATCTCATTTCAAGATTTCCACGTTGAAACTAAAGATATTTTCAGGAATATTCTTTTTTTTTTCTCTGTATGACACTTGGCAAATGAATTATTTCGCCTCAGGATTATTTCGAAAAGAAATTGCGAGTTCCTGAGTTTAGATTTTCGGCTTCCATGGCGTTTGACGCGTGACGCGTGACGTCAAATCGCCATTAGTTTCTTACACGACGCGAGCGAGGTAGGACGCGCAACACCTTCCGCGAGTCTCACGACTTTTTGATTCGTCTAAAATATCTAATTGGACACAAAGAAGTATTCAAAGTACTGCGACGAATATCTGGGGATCGTATACACGCAAATTTCATTCGCGGGATACATAATGAGTAATACAGTATTTAGGATATCGCGCGATATTAAGTCCGAAAAAGAATTACGGTGGTAAGTCCCTATTATGATTTTCGGCCTCCGTGGCGCTTGACTGCGTGACGTCACATCGCCGACGCGAGCGAGGTAGGACGCGCGGCGCCTTCCGCGAGTCTCGCGACCTTTTGACTCGTCTAAAATGTATCATACGGACGCAGAGAAGTATCGGAAGTACTGCGACAAATATCTGGGGGCCGTAGACACGTAAATTTCTCCATTTGTGGGGTGCATTGATGCATAGTGAGTAATACAGCATTCGGGGCGTCGCGCGATTAAGTCCGAAAAAGAATTACGGTGGCTAGTCCCTGTATTACGATTTTCGGCCCCCGTGGCGCTTGACCGTGTGACGTCACATCGCCTGATTGCCATTAGTTTTTCACACGACGCGAGCGAGGTAGGACGCGCGACACCTTCCGCGAATCTCGCGACTTTTTAAGTCGTCTCAAATGTGTCGCACGGACGCAGAGAAGTATTGAAATTACTGCGACAAGTGCCCAGGGATCGTAAATATGTATATCTCTTCATTCGAGATGCATCGTGAGTAGCACAGCGTTTGAGACGTCGCACGATTATTCCAAAAAAGGGTAACGGTCGCGAGTCGCCGTATCTAGATTTTGGGCCCTTCCATACTCCCGTGCTTGATCGCGTGACGTCACGGCGCGGCGCCATTAGTTGGCAAAGCGAAAAGCGACACGGACGACGTGAGGCGCGTTAGCGACTCTTCCGCGACTCCCGTGGATCCTTAATCTAAATTCCTCGTCTAGAGCGTCTTGCGCGAGTGTCGAAAAGTACCAGAAGTGCCAATACCGCCAATAGAACTGTCGAACAATTGTTCCGAGTCGGCACGCGCGCAGCGAGGTTAATAAAACGGAGAACAGTAAATACGCATAAATCAGAAGAGTCCAATATCGTGGACGAGCGCTTAATGGCTGATACGGAGTCCTTGTCTTTAGATACGCGAACCCCTGCAACAGGTAAATGTTAGGAATGCCAACGGAATCACCGCGCGATTATCGTTATGCCTACTTGTTCGTCGAGATGCGTCGCTGGTTTAATAGAGTGCGATAAATTTAGCCCCGGATATCTCCGACGAGTGAAATTCTCCCTGAAATCGTTATTCCCCCTCGTCGCGGAGATTCTCGACCGTCTATAAACGTGAGCGCGGATGCAATAACAACGCATAACGTAATGAACTCTTAGCGCGGGATATTTCAACCGAAATTAATTGTTTCCGAGAGAATCCGTATCTCGTTATACGTTATCCCTCTTCATACGTACTCGAATTATCCGTTAATATGGTTGAGTAATCTAATTTTTGTATACATATATACACTGGTAATATATAAATTATAATATAGATATATTTATATATTTATTATACATTTATTTGTCGAAATCATGAATATAATGCTGATACTGCGAAGTAACAAATTCTCGGACGTAGCGCAGAATATTTCACCAGATTGTTTTCCAAACTCGTGCTAGAAATCATCGTGTACGTACATACACACCCCTCGCGTTTTTTTTTACCGGCCGGCGCTCGATTCCGGGAATTCGGTAGCACGGGGCGCGTCACAGTGTTTTTGCTCCCCTCCCACCTACTCCCGCGGAACAATACTCGGTTGTGCGTGCCGAAAACGCGAGTCGCGCGACTCCGCTTCGTACAAATTATTGCGCGTCCCGTAACGTGCATCGCAATTAATTGTCTGCCGATGCGAGTGTATGTGTGTTTTCGGTTGTCGATTGCCCGATAGCAACAGGTTACAGCCCCCTCGTTCGGAATACATCGCGAACGTGTGTACGCATACGTACCGTGTCGTTAATTTTCTTCGCTAATCGAATGCGCGTATTAATTACACGACCGGGAGTGTCGACGCTTTGTCGCGCGAGTGTTAACGACCGCCGGGAGCGCCGCGCCGGGATTATATCGTCGCTTGTTTCCGCGATTGGTTTACGCGGGTGAGTGTCCAGTGCCAAGGAGATTGATCGGCGGGGGTGATGCCGAGGACGACTGGTGAGTAAATTTTCTGTATTCGTAAATCCCTTGATTGCCTTCGACGTCATTTTTATCGCATTACTCATGCCTACGTTCTTTCCGCGCTCTGATTGCACTTCCTTTATTTTCCTCTTTGTGTTATACAATAAGTACAATAATATCCGATGAGTACGGTAAAAATACAAAAAAATTTGATAATAAATAAATTGTCAATTGTTTATCGATTATCAATTATCAATTGATCACTTTTCCAATCCTTTCGTATAAACATAGTCTACCATTTCCGTCACAGAAATTAAAAATTCTTTAATTTCATCTATATTTTCTCTCGTTCAATGTTTTTTGTCTATAATATTGCATGACGCTGCCGATATTTATGAGATTATGAGTTTGTCTATTTGTTTTCAGATCTTTTCTCTGGGCGTCCGCGTCGTACAGCTGCATCTTCCGCATGACTGTAAGTGTCTTAACTTTTTCATCATTATTCTTTTATCGGGATAATCAATGATCCAATTTTTATACACTGTCTTCGATTTAAAATCGATTATAGTTAGATTAGCGCGGTTATTCAAGATTAATAACAATAATTCCGTATGTTTCGTAACGAATGAAAGTCGGACTTAAAATCGATTAGGTCAGGCTAGATCAGGCGCAGAATTGTTAACGTTAATAACAATAATTTCGCGTCTTTCGTAACGAATGAAAGTTGGCAATGTATAACTTTACGTCGGATTAAATCCAGGCTCGATACACAGCTGGATAAGATTCGTCGGGATAAAAGGCGACGATAAGGCTGCCTTGTGAGAATTTATCGTTTATTTTTCACGCGACAATGTCGCTTATCGATACACGCGCGTCTCATACGGCTCGTTTAATCGGTGGTAATCGGCGACGTTTTGCGACACCGGAAATACTCGGTGGCTTTTATCACTTTTCCTGCAGCAGCAGCAGCGATGCGAGTATGTGTGTGAAGGAGTGCGTCGCGTCTTATCGCGAATCACGTTGCGCGATGAGCTAAAAGCAAACTCGAGTCATATACTTATCTCTTGTTGTAGTGCCATTCATGAAACCCGCGGTGAAGTTGAAGTAAACAATAATGAAAATTAAGTGAAATACACACCGGTAAACTCAAAGTACGGGTATTTAGAATGATCTGAAATACATCAAATTATTCGCTCATTTATGAGAAACTTATAAATATTGATGGCCTTGTATTGTTTATATTAAATGTAAGCGAGTAACATCGAAAGAGAGAAGGAAATCAAACTAAAGAAATCTATAACTTCTGAAATGTTAGATTACTTATTTGTATAAAATTAAGGAAGTAAATAAATTACGAAATTTAAATAAAAGAGATATCTATTTCGAGCGCGAAACGCATCTTTTCGTTTTGTAAATATTTATCGATTAGCAGCGAGTCTCCGTTTCCGAGATCCTCCACGATTCTGGTAAATGGGAAAAGCCGAGGGTCGCGCGGAGCTTTCGGAATCGGGAAAGTAGGCCAACGGAGCACGTGTATCGCACATTTGAGTTCGAGGCCGTCCATTACGTAACACACGGATGTATTAGCTATTATTTACGTTGTTCTGGTACCGAGCCAGGACCTCTTAAAGCCGGCGGTGGTCCGGGCAAATACCGTACATCTCGATGATGTAACGTTAAACTTACGGGAGCGTTCCGCAACAGACTTCGCGAGTTCTCGTCGAAAGATACCGCACCAGAGAATCGCGAGATAATTCTCTTCAGTAAATAAAATCTCGTATACCCCTATTTTTTCATTTATATTTTTCCGCTCCGGAATAGCGCGCGACGTTCCCCGTCGAAACGAGGAGGCGGAGGCGGCGCAATAATTTCGCATTTTTTCTCTCTCTCTCTCTCTCTCTCTCTCTCTCTCTTTCTCTTTCTTCCCTTCTCTGTTTTCGCTCGACGTCGAACTCGGTGCCCCGCTCTAATGCCATTGTGTGCGAAGATAAAACTTAATAATCTGCAGCTGTATGACCCATCTCCGCGGCTCGTCGGGCTATTTGCGTACGGGCAATCTGCTGATTTATTCTTCGTTACGAGATAATCTCATTTCCGACGAAATGCTAGCGGCGCAATCTAATTACCGACCGCCGCGTATTTCCTCCTCGGCCAACGACCGACCAATTAATTCGCCGTTCTCGAAAATCTGCGCTAATTTATCGGCTACATCGTGAGGCTCCGGATATTTGTCGTATTTAGCTTTAATTCTCTCTTTCCGAATGCTCGACATAGATTAAATTTCATTTCAATAACTCTTTTACGAAACTCCGTGTTCTCCGGTAATTATGTTACCCGAATGCAAATTGTTTCCTTGCGAGTCTACGAATAAACTTGCGTTGCCTGTGAATGAGAAGATCGATTATCATGTTTTAGGTTGTTCAATTGAAAAAAGAATTTAAGCGACACAATTTTCTCCCATGGAGTTCCAGTCAGATCCGAATTTTTCACGTAATAAATAGTTGAAATTAATTCTTCAAGTGTCATCTTACACTTCCAGAGCCTCGGGGCGGAAAATATATAAAAATCCCATGTCGCTCATTCATGTGGAAATAGGTCATTCTCGTAGGATCAGTCTCGTCGATTATTTTCGCCCTACTCGCGTTGCGAGAAAGAGATTTCCCTTGGAATCGTGACCCATATGTTCTCGAGGATCTTGAGATCCGTTGCATTAGGAGTGCAACGACCAGAGGGATCTCGGCTCGGCGTATACAATCGATTGAGGTCGATCGGGGAAATCTCGATCGCTCTTTACAAACGGTGCGCGCCCTCCTTCCCAATAACAAACTTCGAACGGGAGTTGCCCTAAAAAAAAAGGGAAGATCCAGGGGGTTCGTTCGCGTTCATCGATTTCCTGTACATCCCTCGATGATTGTTCGCCACGTACGCGGGACCCCCCTTTGTATCCTTCGCGCGTACGAGCGCAGATCGGCCGGGGAGCCTCGGGGGCCCCCGCGTATTGTGCACGGGAATTTGTCTCTGTTACGAGATGCAAAGTAATCTGTGGGTGTACGTTACGCCGCTCCGTCTCGCATTACGTTTCCATATGGCGTACGCGCGGCGTAACGGGAAATGTTCTTTTTTTTTTTTACTTGGATTCGACACCGCGAGAGAGTGAAACGAGACAATTAAGCGCTCTTCCGGCCTCTCGGAATCGTGTCGTGAAACCGAGATAAACGCGCGCGTCACGCCGCTCTCTTCTTCATTTCAGGCCGCGTTTTATTCACTTGTGATACTTTCAAAAATTTTAATCTTTTTATTCCTAGTAATACAATTATAATTTGCCCAGATTAATTTGTAGCAATATTTGTGTGTACACCGCAGCTTATACAATATTTATATATAATTTCCAGATTATTCTCTTACACTTTTAACGAAGGGGAATCAATCATTGGCGATTAAAATTAAGAATGACGCGATTCTGAAGAGATTTGCGGGTTTACTCTGCGCAATAGTGAATCACCGGCGTTGTTTCGCGGTAGATCGTCGTTCTTTGTTGCGAAATCCTCGATATCGCATCGAGACGGCGCGGGCGAAGATAACGATCGACAAACACTGCACACATGCGATTGCGTCGCTCGGCGATGCACGTTCGTCGGTACAGTTGATGTTCCGCGCTATTTGCATATTAAAAGAATGTCGTCGAACGTTACGATTGCAGAACGTCGGACGAAAATAATCGACGCAAATCGGATCATCCGTATTCCGCGTCGATAAGTGCGTCATTATTAGCCGTACAACTTCTCCGCTTCATAATTAATCGGTTTTATTTTTCTTCATGGAGAATAAGGATGATGAACTGCGCTGCGGAATTTTTATGAGGCGATACGCGCGCGTGCAAAGTTTGATCATATAGCGTAAGAAAATGACGAGCAATTAAAAATTAAACGGTTTTGAAAAGGAGAATTGTAAG
The DNA here is from genome assembly GCA_035220575.1 of Temnothorax rugatulus. Taxonomy (NCBI): domain Eukaryota; kingdom Metazoa; phylum Arthropoda; class Insecta; order Hymenoptera; family Formicidae; genus Temnothorax; species Temnothorax rugatulus. Next base: position 131,691 of record JASTWL010000266.1, read on the forward strand.
AATTTATTGTTTTCTCTACTTTTTATTTCAGTAATCGAGATATGTAGGAGTATAAGATTTTATAACCCCGATTTCTCAGTTTTATGCATAATTTACAATTTTAATGAATTCAACATATTGAGTTCAAAATATACGATGCACATACTATACATATGTATAAGGCGTCACAAAGTTACGGGAGACTCGTCTCGTCTACTCGAATAGATAAACATACTTCGAGAGACGGACGTTGAGCTGAAAAATTTCTCGTTCACTTTATATCGGTATGACAAAAATATCTCGCGATTATCACGCGGACGATTTGACACCCTCGTTCGAGCGGTGTCAACGGTTCGTAAGACCCAAGACGCCAACGTAGAAAGTTAGGCCCTCAGCGATTTCCGATGTAAATTGTCGCACGGTGAATAGGATGATGCACAAATACATCCGAGGGGGTGGGGAGGCGGCTGCAGGGATGCGAGAGGGAGAGGAAGCGATCGTGAGGCGACCACTACGACGCGACGCGACGTTAAGGCTGCGCCGGTAAGTGTGTCGTGGTGAAGCGGTACACGCGACGGATCCTCTGTCATAATATGTAGTTTCACAATGGCGGCTATCGAGGGCAAAACACCGTTAGTTACTTCGTTGCTCGCTGGTACCGTGTTACCCAGAGAGGAGGCGGTGGCCACGTCGCGTCGTCTCCGGCTGCTCGGCAAGAAATCGCCTCGCCTCGCCTCTCCGTCTCCCGCCTCTTCGTCGTGCCTCCTCCACGCTTCTCCCCATCGTCGTCGTCACGTGCGCATCCCTGGGCGGCACGTTACCGGCGCGCACGATCGCACGAGTCCCGTACTCCCGTGTGACGACCGACGACGGCGGATCGGTTACCCTGGAACTAGAGCAGCCAAGAGTCGCCCGCGGTCTTGGGAACAGAAGGACAGATGCTCTTCGTCTGCCAGTCAGGCGGACTGACATTGCTTATCGTAGCTTCGAGACGCTTGGCTTGGCGCGGTTATCCCTCGAAAAGATAATAAGCTGAAGCTTTCTTGAAATGTCATGAAATTGAAGTTGAACCCCTTTGTAATAATATATCCATAGTAAACTCTCGCTACAAACTATTAATTTTCAGCAGGTATGATGGAGTCTTTTAGATCGTGCTATTAATAATAAAATATCCGAAAAATAAAATCTTGAGTGTTTTATTACTGATCCACATTGTTTTACAAAAATCTTTCGATTTTAATGAATTTTTAAGAGACGTATAAATTTTGAGGTATCAAAGAAACTTAATACATTCTGCCGAGGATTAATATGTCAAAATAATTTTGTGATAAGTCTCCTAAAATTGATATCGCAATCTTGCATGTTTCAATTTAACAGAGTTTTATATTTAACACCTCGTTAAATTAAAAGGGATTAGTCTTGCAAATGCGACAGAAATATATATATATATATATATATATATATATATATATATATAATATATATACGAAAAGGATAACGACGAGCGGATGAAACGCGACGAGCGTTTATCAGTTGTCTTCCAACGCAACGCGTAAGGTTAACGACACGCGTTATATGGGAGGCTGTTGCAGCGTGAGCACACAGCATCCAGGATGTCCGCAGCGCGCGATAGGAACGTCGCGGCTGCAGTATCCTGGGCTGTCTGGGCTGCGGCGGAGTGTGTTGCGTCCCCGTATCAACAAGCGTGTCCCTTTTTCTCGGAAACTCTAACCGCGATAGAGTCCCCCGACGATCTCCACAATCCGCGGCTCGCGCGATCTTCCTCGTTGATGTAACAACTCTTGCCTCGAATATTTCCCGTGTGCGGCCTCGCTTTCCCGCGATTACATCTCCGATTTCCGCATCTGTGACATATCGATGACGAACGACCGATACGACCGCAAAATTTAATCATTAGAAAGCCCGATCATCGAAGCAGCTGAAAACGTAGTCTTATAGTCAAATCTTGCAATCTGTTTATTTAGCTTATTCATTTAGTCTAATTTCTTCATTCTATTTAAATTTAGTTTGTAAATTTTTGTACCAAAAATATCTGCTTCGCCGTGTTTCTTCTATTTAAATTCTGATTTTGAATTATTGGTCTCCTTTTTTTTTAAGAAAATTTTTAGATAACAATGTTTGCTTTTTTTATTTTAGACTATACTTTTTTCTTTACCCTTGTCGTAACTTCGTAATTGTATATCAGGCATTGATTTCATACGGATTGAAAAATAGCTTCACAATTTTCTCAATAATGAGGTCCCGTTCCTTCTTCGTTCGAAAATCTCAAGGCCGATGGGCAGATCAAATCTGCGATTCGCCTTACTCGTCAGTACGAGGATTAGGCAACGTTTCGAGCAATATTCAGTCGGCTTTTCCACGACGCTATCCCTCTCGTCATTACACGGTGCGCGCTAAAACTGGAAACGAGCCGGGGAAAAAAGAACGGCGAGATAAGTGAGTTTCACGTGCATCCTTGCCGTGCATCGCTTCGTTTTCGAAGGCTGTGCGCGGCGCTCACGAGGCTCATGCACGAGAGCTCGGCAGCCACGGCGTCTATTTCTGTCCCGACACCCTCTTTCCTGTGCCTGCCTCTCTCCCTCCCTCCCTGCCGCTCTCTCTCTCTTTCTCTCTCGCTCTCTCTCTCGCTCGCCCTTCCTGACGGTTTCCCTCCGATATCTTCGCCCTCGCGTTCCCTCCGCGTCCTGCGGCTGTGCCAGGGTGCCGTCTCCCTTCTTCCGTTTCGCCCGCTTCTCTCCGCCTGGTTATGTCTTGCCTGCCGCCGCTTGCGTCATCACCAACGCCCCGCCATAACCTTCCTCAAACGTTAAAAAGATCCGGCCGTTTTGCAGGGAAATCGCGTTCGACCGTACGGGGAACGGTATACGGTATTTTCACCACGATCACCGAATTTACGTTACCACAAATCGCAGAATTCCGAAATTCGCGCCCGATAAAAAAATCGGACGATCGCGATTTATCATTTACAGAGTTTCCCCGTTCTCGTTTATCTCTTCCCTCGAATTCCCGAATCAACGCGCGAATCAGGTCGGCGTCTGACGCGATTTCGCGACGCAACCAGAGACAGTCCATCGCGTCCACGTAATTCGGTCGGGTAACGCGGTGTATCGCTTGCTCCAAGGGGATGGATAGCACAGATAACACGATCGATGGAGCTAAAAGTGCACGCAGTGAGTCACGACGGCGGTCAGAACTTACGTGTGTATTGCGTCGAAACTTCGCCACTATACGACAAATGTTTGAACGGGGTTACGAAGGAAACGCCTCCCCTCCCTCCCTCCCTCCCGCTTCCCTCTTGGGAAGCGAGTTTTTCCCGCTTGACGATCCGATTTTTGCCGTCGTATATATCGGCGAAGCCGGGAACGGACGTTTGCCGCGATGCACGTCGAACGATTTTTGCGATAATTATTGCTCGTCGTCGACTTCCGCGCTTCACGAGGCGCTATAAATCATTTGTATATCCGCGTGTTTTATGAGCGACTATAAATTTGTCCTGGTAATCGTTACACGCGAACAATCCTCGCGCGGCGCGGGGTACGTTCGCCCCGGTCGCTGTCAAATGTAAATGATTTTAGCTCCGTCCCGGCCCCCCCCCCCCCCCCCTCCGTCGATTATTGTTTCACTGCGATCTCGCGCAACGGGCGAAATGCCACGCGCGATAAATTACGCGCCGGTGACATAACAATGCGCGTACGCTCGTTAAAATGTTTTCGCAAAGCGCTTGCGCTTAATACGGCTTTAATGACGCGATTGAACGACGAGCGGATATAAATCTTCCTCCGAAAATCTCCGATCGCGCTCGCGTAATGCAACCAGATTACTAATTTTATCGCGCAAATTTACGGCTAAATTGCGATCCGTAGTGACGATATGAAAATCTCTCTCTCGCGATTGGCCATATCCCTCACGGACGGTGCGTACTGCGTACGTAGAATTGAATAATGTATGAAATTGTGAAGACAGCGCTCGCGTATATTTGTCACAAACAGAAATGCATATTTCGTGACATCACTGCGAGGTCAAAGTCCAATTAGCGTTGATATCCTCCCGTACAGGACGAAACGGACGACTCGTGTAGGTGCGCGCGCGCGCGCGCGATTAGTAACGCGAGCATAAAGAACTGCATTACATAAGCTCGCGGCTTATGACACCTCGGTTAAGCACTGGGCTGGTTGTAGACCCGGCCTTAGCACGGGAATCAACGTTGACACACGGCTCGCGCGCGTATAATCATACTCCCCGGCATAATAGGCGCAGAATGGGTGTGTTAGGTATTCCTGTTATTCTTCCACATCGCTCGTTTCACGACGCAACAATGGCGCCCGCCTGCATCTATTCTCGTCTATGGAAGAATGGCGTCTGCATACGATAATATAATAATGCCGCCTCCTCGTCCTGCGCGAGTTTCAGTTATCGAGAAACCGAGAACGATGGAAGGGTTAATCAACTTCTGCATACGGAACAACAGGTTTCCGACAGTTTCTCGCAGTGTGTCTGGATTAAAATTTTCGGCAGGAATTAAATTTCTCCTTTATCTTTTAATTCTTTTGGAAAATTCTAAATCTAGAAATGTCTAGAATTAGTTAACCTTATATAAGCTTCACAAATTTTCAAAAGTTTCTCGCATGAAATTAATTTTTCCTGCATCTTAATTCTTTTATCTAGGAATGGCTGGACTTAAAAATATCCAAGGTTAATTAATTTCTGTATATAGGTTGCATAAGTTTTTCGCAATGTCTAAATTATATTTTTTTTCGAGAGAAATTAATTTTCTCTTTAATTTAATTTTCTCCCAAAATTTCAAGTCTGAAAGAGCCTATAGTTTTAAAAATATATATCTAGGTTTAAAAACCGCGACGAGTATTTACCAAACATCAAATAATTTTCAACGACAACGCATGCTGCGTTGTTACACGCGGTTTTTGTGCTGTCTCGAAATCGGGGGGGAGATTATTATCTCGGGGACTGCAAGGCGAACTCGACACGCGATCGCGAAACGTGCAGAAATTGTACGAGAAAGTCAGCGGTAACCCTTGAATGAGCAACCGATAACGATCGACGATATTCGAGTGATAAACAGCGTATCGTTGTCGTTGGAAAAACTTTCATATCACGAAACGGGAAACCGCACCTTTTTACTCTTTATGTCCCGCCCGCGATCGTCTAAAAATACCGGTGGCTTAAAATTGCCATCCCTCAACCGTTCTAACTTAATCAAGATTAATTCTTTCCCGCTCTCTGACGAAGGCTAGAATAATTAGCCTTCCGCTCGCAGATGCTCGAAAACGGTGATCCCCTCGCACGTAAGGCATTTCGCTTCTCATTAGTTATTCTCGTCCTGTCAACATCGTTCACCCCCTGTTTCAGTGTGAAATTATGGCCGGGGCTCAGCGCCTTCCGACAAGCCGGGCTTCGGTTAGTATCATTTTCATGACACGCGGGGCAGTAGCCTCATTTTTTATTTTTATCTCATCGGCAAGGGACGACTCTCGAGTTTTCTGAAATTAATAACTTACCGAATAATACCTTACAGATCGCGGATCTCCTCTTTATCGAGTTTATCGACTTGCATTATTATCGGGGAAGGGAAAAAAGAGATGCGATCGCGGAGACACGTCACGGGCCACGTACAAAGTTTCAAGTACGTGTAACGTGGCACTCGCCGTTCCGCTTTCTTACTCTTCCGGAGCAGTCCCACCACCACGTTCGCAGCTGCAATTTCTAGAGCAATGCCGGCCGGTGGGGAAACGCTAACGCGTCCGCGAACTATCGCCGGCTCGCCAAGTTTCTCTTGACGCGTCTATATACATCGTATAAGAAACTAACTTGGAGGCTCATCCATTGATCGCCAAGGCACGCACGATAATTTACGTAATCGGGATCGAGGAGAGACACGAAGGTGATTCTCGCGGCCCTAACTGATCACCAGGAAACGCGGCGCGATGTTGATTTATTATAGCGAGGCCTAGGCGCGGAGAAATTACGCTTTGAGCAAGAAAACAAAAATTTCTCGTTCCGACAAGCGCCAGTCGACGATAGCTATCTTACTAACGAGTTATCTAATGTGAAAGATATCACGGTATTTTTATCGTCCCGTCGCGACGTTTCAAAAATTGCAAGTCGCGCTGTAATTGCAGCGACATTGTCGCGCGCGCGCAGGTAATCGGAGAAAGTCGTTGACCCCGTTAGGACCCGCGCGTCGACGGTATCGGCCGGCATGCACTTGCGACAGGAGGATCCTGAATCGACAGATTTTTCCGCCGAATTGGCGGAAGCGATGTGTCGAAAACGGCAGCGCCGTTCGTCGACCCCGGCCCGCCGATCGCGATCTCTGAAATCGTGGATGATACGTGACAGTATGCACGGCTGTTTCTTAATCCGATCCTCATCTCGTCATGAGTCATAACTGTAGATTCTCGGTTTCTCCCGTACCTCCGAAAATAGAAAAAAAGTCACACATATATATATGCCTTATATTTTCTCGTAAATGTAAAAACATGAATTATTCATAACTGTGTTCGTAATATAAAAACATCTTTAAATCTGTGGACTCTATAGTCATTCCTAATAATAGTATATATAATGTCTGAGACATTTTGCATTTTCGCAGTGTGTTTTAGATAAAGCCGCGTAGAATTACGCCGAAAGTTCAAATTACGCGTACAAGACAAGAGAAGTGGGGAAAAGCGTGAAATTACGTCAGGCAACGATACCGGGTGTAGTTTGTTGGCTCCCGGGCCCTTGTAACATGGGGTCCGTGGCGCCTGTGTGTTATCCCCCAGCCGCGCGTTACGGAACGTTAAGCAGTTATGAAATACGCTTATAAGGGAGCAAGTTGCTTTCTCGCGCGCGCTCTCGTCCCGTTTCCGAAGAAAGTTTCTACGGCAAGTGCATTCGTATACATTTGAAAGTCTCCTCTCCAATCTCCTCTCCAATCGGTCGGCGCTATTCGCTCTTCCCCATCGGTGCGCACCGACTATGCAATTCTATTCAGCTCGCGATATGTGAGATCGAGCGAGCGGATTAATCTGCGTGATGCCGAGAAAATCGACGGAATCCTCCTTGATCGCTCCTTGATCGCAGACACACGACTCAGTAGGGTTCTAAATCAACGAGTGAGATTTGTAACTTAAAGCTTCTCAAGAATGACAAATGAAAAAATATGTTTAATTGAATAATATTCAGTCAATTTCTTAATCCTGAAATAAATAATTCAGAACATCGAGTAGAGAATATTTTAATTAAGAACATATTTAATCTGAATCAAATATATGTGCATACATTGGCGTTTTATTTTGTTTTGAAAATGATACACATAACTTTATCACTCCCACACAAGTTGTCTAATTTCTTCGCAAATTATTTGTGTTAGAAATATTTAATTATGCGCGAGGCATCCGCCATATTCCTTCATTGTGTTTTCTGTTCGTCGAGCAACACACATCGGCACGTCGGTTTTTCCCGGTTTTTCAGCGGTTTTCGTCTCTCTCCAGTTATTCGTTGGCCTGTCATGGGTAAATCCTTGTGCAGGAAAAGCTCTAGATCTCCTAGAGGCCACAAAAGGCACAACGCGCCTCATCACGAGATTCTTCACGCGATGGAAGAGGACTTCGCAGATCGGATAAGTACAGGTCATATTCTCGAGAAGTCTCCCGCCCAGATTCTCTAGATCGTATTCTAAAGCTCATATTTGATCAGGGAAATCGGATCGCAATGATCGTGGCGAACGCGCACGTTCTCGTGACGGCCCCGGCTAACACAAGCGCGTGCGCGCCGCCAAGAGGCCCGGACGCTCCCGGGGTTATTGCCTCGCCTCGTATGGATAGGTGTCTTCCAGTGGACAACACAGCAGTGCAGGAGGAACAGGAGAACCGGGATGAGCGGTATCAGAGCCCGAAGTCCGTCCCGTTGCAACTGCAATCGGACCAGCCGGAGGAGGTTAGGTCGACGCTACCGGCCGACTCGGGGCTGCAAGCGGAAGGTAAACGCTTAAAAGAGGTCTCGGACGGTTCTCTTGAACCGGGGCGTCGTACCAGGTGCGTTCCCTTGTCGACCCTTTTTGCTGGCCCGGCCACAATTTGGCATAGAGGGAACGATTCCGATCGGGACCTCGAAAGCGTTTACTCAGTTCAGCTTCTGCTTGTTAGGCTCAGGCGTAGACGCGCATAACTGCAGCATATCCTTCGCCCCCTTCTCACCTCCTGACGAAAGTGGGGATAAGGCTCGTTAAAGGGCTTCCGAGCTTTGTGGCCCTTGTACGGATCCCCCCGTCGCCTCGACGTGGGACCAGACGGCGCTCGCTTTTGCTCGTGACACTATTCACAAGGGTCCTCTGGACACTCTGAGGTCACAATTTCTCACCGAGCACGAGGTTAAAGGGCATCTCTCGATATTGGGGCCGCCGAAGCTAAATAAATTATTTTTCCCGGCCTTAAAGGGGTCCGCATCCGCTCTCAAACGAGACGAAGCGCAAGCGGCACATCAGTCACAGCTGGCAGCGGCTCTTAATGCCTTCGGTTCAGGTGTCTCAAAGTTTTTGTCAGAGGAGTTGGACCAAATATTACCTGAAGAGCCAAGGAAGCCTTTGCAGCCTATTGCTGAAAGCATCCAGCTATTGGCCGATCTTCAATACCGTCTCTCGCTGCAGAGACGGGCTTGTATTTAGCCAGCTCTAAACTTTTTGGGCAAAAATACAGCGGACGCGGCGCCGATCGATGATTGGTTATTTGGTAGTTCTGTCGCCGAGGAAATCAAGGAGGCCAAGGCCTGCGAAAAGGTAGCTAGGGAGCTAACTTACAAACCTGTTATAAGCAAGGCGGCCTCTCACCAGCCAGCTCGAGCACAGCCGCAGTCCAAATGACCTTTGACGTCGGGAAACTTGAAGGGCCCCACTCGCCGGACCAACCCTCCACATCGAAGGAGTGGGGCATGGTCATCGGACAGATCTCGGAGGTCAGCGTCTGGCTCCCGACATTGTCGCTAAATGAGGTGAGTTTTTCAGGCAGGTTAGCGAATTTCGCTCACGTCTGGAAACGTATTACTTTGGATCCTGAAGTGCAGTACGTGGATTTCCCTTCTCTTCTACACCGATAATGCGGCCGTTCCTCAGTGAACCTACTTTTACCTCTTCAGTCGAGTCTCAGTGCGATGCAGAAATCCAACGCCTTCTTAACAAGGGGGCCATTACTCAGGTGGAGCCATCGGAGGATCAATTTCTATCCTCCTTCTTCTTGATTGAAAAACCCTCAGGAGGGATGCGTTGCATTTTAAATTTAAAGGATCTAAATTCTTACATTTCCCCGCCGCATTTCAAGTTAGAAGATTGACGCACGGTAGTTTGCCTCATGCTGCCAGGATCACAAATGGCCTCACTCGACCTCGAAGATGCGTACCTACTAGTGGCAATTCACCTGGAGCACAGGAAATTTTTACGCTTCCAGTAGAGGGGAAAAAACTTTCCAATCTTCGGCCTTGCCCTGTGGACTCGCTACTGCCCCTTACATTTTTACTAGGTTACTTCGCCCCTTAGTTGCCTTTCTCCGGTCTCAGGGTTACGAATCAGTTTTGTACCTGGACGATTTTCTTCTGCTGGCTCCTACCAAAGCCGCTTGCCGGCTTAACGTCCAGGCTCACATCGATCTTCTTATTTCTTTAGGATTAATTTTCAGAAATCGGAACTTGAACCGTCTCATGAGCGCAAGTATCTGGGTTTTGTTTTTAACTCTATCCAGCAGTCACACAGTTGCTATTCCAGAGCAATGTCGACATAGTCTTTACTCTCTCGTGTCTTCCTTGTCGAGAAGTTCTCATTGCACGATTCAAGTTTTTGCGTGCATGATTGGCTCTCTGGTATCGATTTGCCCAGCGGTTAAATATAGCCTACTGCATACCTAATCTTTCGAGAGGGCGAAATATCTTGCTTTGCAGAAATCCGAGAATAATTTCGCTGCGGGAATGGAACTCCCCTCCTCTCTCAACGAGGATTTTCGCTGGTGGCTGTCGATCCTATCAAAGAGTCATCAGAAAAATTTGCATTCGAACGAGTAACTATTCGGCGGAAATATTTTCAGATGCCTCTCTTACCTCATGCGGTACCAATAGTACTCATGGATGGTGGTCCGAGGAGGAGCGCCTTCTGCATATCAACGTGCTTGAATTAAAGGCAGCTTTTTACGCCCTTAAATCCTTGGCGGCCACATGCCGTGACTGCGACATCCTTTTGAGGCTGGACAACACGACGGCTTTATCATACATTAATCGTTTCGGATCGGTCAGATTTCCGGTTCGGTCTTCGATCGCCAAAGATATCTGGCGGTGGTGCGAGGAAAGAAACATTTTTCTCTTCGCTTCCCACATACCCTCGTCGGAGAACGTTGTCGCGGATAGTGAATCTCGTCGATTGGATACAAACACCGAGTGGTCACTGTCCAATTCGGGTTTCAGATCGATTTTTCGACGATTCGGTCCCTTCGAAATCGACCTTTTTGCTTCCGCTTTAAACGCGAAATGTGATACGTACGTTTCTTGGCTACCAGATCCCGGATTCTTTGCAGTGGACGCTTTTACTCTATCTTGGGAGGGGCTTTTCTTCTACGCCTTTCCTCCTTTTATTTTAGTTACCAGAGTATTGCGCAAAATTATTGACGACAGAGCGGAGGGAGTGGTAGCGGTGCCTTGGGGTCCCTCGCAACCCGGGTTCCCTCTCTTTCAGCGCATGTTAATCGAAGAACCTCTGATTCTTTCTCCATCTAATAATCTTCTCTCCGCTCCTCGTAAGTCTCAACATCCGGCGGCGAACTCCCTTTCCCTGGCAGCAGGGAGTTTATCTGGCAGGCTTTCGCAGCGCGACTAGTTCCAGATTCGGCACTGAACGTAATGCTGGCTTCGCTTGCCCCAGCTACAATCCAATTCACGGCCTTTGCGATCATGGTGGTTCTTTTGCAAAGGTCGCCAGACCGATCCATTCTGTCCAAGAGCGGAAGACGTCCTCACCTTTTTATCGAAAGAGCGAGAGAGTGCTGGCTCATACTCCACTCTGAATACATCAAGATCGGCGGTTTCTTTAATTTCTGCTAATAAGATCGGTGATCACCCTTTGGTACGGCGCTCCTGCAAGGGAGCGGGTGTCTTGAAACCGCCGCATCCGAAATATGATTTCATTTAGGACCCGGCCCCGGTGATTTCTAAACTAGGTTCTTGGTTTTCCCACCAAAATCTCTCTTTAGACATACTCACGAAGAAATTCGTGTTAATGTTAGCATTGTGCTCCGGTCAACGCTGTCAATCTCTGGCGGCTATTAAAGTTTCGCAATTATCTCTAACCAGAGATAAAGTCACTATTCGAATAGCAGGTTGCTTGAAAACATCGGCGCCGGGTCGCTCTCAACCATTACTTTCGTTTTCTCGTTTTACAGGCCACGATAACTTATACATTATAGCAGTTGTTTCTGATTATTTAGATCGTACAGTCAATTTGCGCCCAGTCGGTTGTGACTCTTTCTTTATCACTTTAAAAAGGCCCTGCGGGTAGTCAGACCATCAGTCGATGGATACGAAGTACTCTCGTGGCCTGTGGAGTCGATGAGTCTTTTTCGGCGCATAGCACGCGTCACGCGTCTGCTTCGCTAGCGGCCAAGAAAGGGGTTTCACTGGACCTCATAAAAAGGGCCGCGGGCTGGTCCGGAGAATCTCGAACGTTTGCCACGTTCTATAATCGTCCGATCGTCGATTCAGACGCATTTGCAAACTCGATTCTCTCTGCGGGTACCAACTCTGTACTCCTTTAAGCGAGTTATTTTCTCCTTTTGGATATATAAAAAAAAAAAAAAAAAAAAAAAAAACCGATGTGCACTTTCAGGTATGAGGGCCATTCTGAGGAAAAAATTGCAGGGCGCACGACAACAACCCACGCGTGTTCATCCGTTTCGAGCGTGGACGTGTGTCGTTCACCGCGAAAGAGAAACCGCTCGAGCGGTGCATTTCTTATTACACGAGCAATGGCGTCGTCGTACCGATCGGTCAGGACATTGGCCTTCCACAACGCGCGCGCGGTCCCGACTCGACTTTTATGTAACTCATTCCGCGCTAAAGCGAAACGCACGCTAACCTGCCTGCCGGACGCCACCGCTAATCGGCGGCTCAGCTTGGCTTTCACGAGCGATCGCTCACGGAGACGTGCGTATCTACGTTAACGTATATTGCGAATCAATTAGGTGTATTTAGTGTGACGGGCGTGCGCGCGTTAAAATAGTGGCGGCGAGCAAGCGGAACGCTATTCCCAACGTGAGATAACGTCGATGCAATTTATCGATTGGCTAAACGGTACCGCCATTTTAGACAATTTTTACAAATTCTCTGTTCACTTTTAAACTTGCGATTTGATTCGCGTAATGCGCTAATGCGTGAGAATTAGAAATTGAGCTAGAATCAATTCCCTTTACTCAATGATTTATAAACGACTGATTCGCTCCCGGTTCCCGGTCCAAACTCGGTCCGAATTCGTCCGAAACATTGCGAGGGATATTCCTTCACGGTTCTTTAATTAGTTACTGAGGAACAAGGTTAACTTGACAGATCCCGGATGTCTCGGTGTCCGCAGACGCGCGCGTCGTACGGTATCGCTCGCAAAAGCGGTTACAGAGCGGAGCTCTTACCAACTTACTCGAGCGGGTTACGCGCGCTGTGCAATCGCGAACTCGTAAGAACAAGCGCCGGCATTACACGCTATTACACGCGGTAGCGCTTTGCTAACTATATAAAGCGGATGCGCGTTACGCGCGAACTTGCGTGCGCTCGCATATACGCGGTCAAGCGCACATAACGTATGTCGTATTGCATTGTGGCCGTGCTATATGTTTATACGTATGCTGTATTATATACATGCGAGTTATCCCTCTCTTTATTTTCTCAAATTGCATCTTAAACGCGTATTAAAAAAAAAAAAAAAACAAGGAACTGCATGTTAGGGTGGATCCAGACTAAGCTCTCATGAATGAATATAATGAATGCCTTTCCTTTGATGTACCGAAAAAAGATAGAACGTATTTGTCGATATAAATTTACGGTAATTGGCGAATTCTTTGGAATCCAACGGTTTATTTTTCTCTGCCTGATTTTAATAGACGACGACGGCTTTCATACGCTGCGCGTGCCCGCGTGGAAAACACGCGTTGCGACACGCGTAGCACTGTCCATCGCGCGCGATGGACGCTTATCTCTCGCACGTGCGCACAAGCGTATCCTCCCTTTCTTTTTCCCTTCGTCCGTTTTTGTCATCGGACTTTCTCGCTCGCTCTTTCCCTTGCTTGCGCCAGCACGTGCGACGAGCAACGATATCCACGGAGTCTTGTCTCGTTGCAGTGCCGCGAGCCAAGGCTCGTGATTATTTTGATCCTTTATGCTTCCTTCCCGGAAGACACACGAGGCACGCGCGCGGCAGAGAATAATTACAACGCGAGCGATGGGAGCTTACGCAATTTGCCTCGTAGTTCACGTTTGCCTCGTATTTAAACGCGCAGCGTCGAGTTCCCGGCTCTATAAATCACTGCTCGTCGATTAATTATACACTTTATAAGCAATTAGCGATAAATCAGCGGATTAATTTGGCATATACCCAGTCGAGCGTTTAGGCCGATCAAATTATCTCTTGGCGATAATGCCGCTGATTCTTTTTGTTTCTCCAAACGGGATCTCTAAAATATTTCCGTTCTCTGATCTTTAAATTTTCTATTTATCTACTCCTTCTATTAATAAATCTATAGTCGCTGGAACGTAGCAGGACCATTTCTCGCGGTGCGATAATTTTCCCCGGCGTAAAATTTTCTCGATGCTCTGAGTCGATCAACTCGGCTGCCGCTCGATTACAACATCGATCGTGGCAGTTGGCGAAGAAATGCTAATGCAATGCCGAGTTAGCATCGACACCTTTTCCAATCCTCGTCGCCTTCGTCATCGACACGCCAGGTGTCAACAACCTACAGCAGGATATGTGCGACGCAAACGCCTCCTCTCCTCTCTTCGGGCTAATTTTACTTTCTACCGGCTCTCGATCGCATCGTACGTCCCGTGTGACACGTTTTGATGTTTATTTTATACCCACCAACCCCCCAGTCGCGTTCCCGATAATAACACTGTCACCTGTTTGTGTGCTTACGTAAGCCCGGCGATCGGCTTAGAGACCGCCGTAATTAATGCCTGGAAGTACGTCGAGAGAAATCCGATGAATTTCTTCGGGCTAACTTGTATTGTAATCCCCTAGGTTAATTTAAATTGTAATTACTACCGGCTATACCGTCATGCGTGAGACAGACTACGTACATTAAACTCGATTATTCGTCACAAACGTATGTTTCGCGCAACGCAACGCAACGTTATGTATGCAAACGTATAACGCGTCTAGAATTTAGTCAATGAGTTAATGCTAATTTCAACGACGGCCTTGAATTATACCTTCGATTGTGTGTTTGTACTCGCCAGTGGCAATGATCTTTCTTGCAAAGATGAATATTTTTAGAATCCATTCTCTAGCGTTGCGTCAATTTCTCGTATCAGAATTGATGGCTTCCGTGCGAAAATACATTCACATCTATTTATCACACAATCTCTGAAGATTAAAAATTTCTAATTAGAGATATACATAATGAAATAAAATACAATATAAATAACATAATATAATATAATATAAATAATTCAGAATTTCTTTCTTTTAAACATGTCATCTTTCCCGCGGTGTCGCGAGGGTCACGTGAAAATTCGCCGAGCGTTTTTCCCCGGGGTGATAGCGACATTGCATTTCACGATCGCGCGCTCGCGCTCGCACGCTTTTACGTGCGCGCGCGCGGGTATTCTCGCCGGTGGTACCGGCGGTAGAAAGTGGGTCGCAGAAAGCAAGGCCACTGACACTGGCCGCAACACACCGCGTCTTTCTTCCGGCGCGGCGGCGGCGATTCCTCCCTTCCTTTCTTCCTTCGTGTCGCGTCCCCTTTCTCCCTTGCTCGTTACGCTCGCGCTCGCGCGAGAGTCATCATCGTCGTCCGGTCCGGTCGCCCGGCGGCGGTGAATCGACCTCGTAATATTTGCCGGTGAAAATGCCGGGACGAGACCGGGCGCTCATCCGCGACGCGCGCCGCTCGTTATGTCACGGACAGGTAAGCCACCTCGATTTCGCGTCGGAGGGCCCCTTCCTTCCGGCCCGCTGACGATCAATGCCATCGCCGTTCCGAGAGTCGAGATATCTTGTCCGTCATTGTGAACGATCGAAATTCGGCCAGCCGGATCGAGCTCGTCAAACCGCGATTTTTTGGAACTCGGCCAGTCCTCGACCAGTCTGAAAGTTTGTATCGTGTCAATAAGTTATTAATTGTGAAATTAAGCAATTGAGACGTTGTTTACGCAACCGATACTGTCGCGTGAGTTTTTCTCTTAAATGCGATCGCGGCGTTTTTCTCCGCGAGGAAATTCCGCAAAAGGTGGAAAATTATTTTCCCCGTTTCACGCTTACTTTCTCCGATGTCGCTACGAGGGTAAACCAGCTCGCGGACGAGACGCCGCGCCGGTCAGTTACCTCGATTTGCAACGAAACGCTCGGCGATGACCGTCCGGCGACTCTCACTTCGTAAATTTCGTGAATCAGCAATGCGTGGTCGTCTTTTTTCCGGGTAACATAACAATGAATCACTGTGCGTTAACATTATATCGTTGTTATCTTCACAAAAGCAGCTATCAGCTATTCCGATATTACCAAATTAATGTACAGACTTTCCAAACGTTTGCCCTTTGGATCCTTGCTCCTTCCGGCCTTCGATATTTTGTTCCCTCTAACATAACTAACGGATTTGAAATATTAAGGGGGGCTGTCGCACGGCGAAAGCTTCCGCCTTCTTTCTCCGTGACAGCCGGTTAGCCGATCGCTTTTCCACTAGGTAACATCGTGACGCAAGACGCCGCGCGCTTCTCGTAAGAAAATAATTGCGCGGTTTCCGCATCCGGCCAGCCCGCCGCGCCGCGCCGAGGGATTTCGCTCGCGAAAGACATCGCGCGTCTCATTCGCGTCGTAAATCCATCGCTTGTCAATGACCCCCAGAGAGAAACTCTCACTCGAGTCTGCCCGCCCCCTTTCCCCATTCGTTCGCTAACGAATCTCTTTTCACGTTCGTTCAACCTTTCGCGCAACTTTGGCCATCCTCAAAGAGAGCTCGAAAGCGAATTGTTAATTTTTCAAATCTTCCTCATGCTGCGTATATAAGCAGGTAAATATTCATATTATTTGATATTCGAATTATTTCGAGTAATTATTATTATCCGATTACTTCAGGTCAGTCTGATATGGAGCTCGCGGCGATAAGAACCTAAAATACATATATTGATTTTTATGTGTATCAGGTAATTCATTTCTGTTTTGTCTTAATGTTATGCGAGTGCTTTGATAAATTCAATAAATTGTATGAAATTTGTAACCGAACGGTCTTTAACTTAACGCACAAAATAAATTTTGCCAAGTCCCATGCATTTATTGAATATTAATAACGACTGTAACGTGTGAAACAATGGCTTAGGAATATTTATAGTGACAGATTACGGCGTTCGTAATTACATTCATTCAACAATTGTATGGTCCGTTTCAGTAATAGCTCTGAGAGAACGGAATTGTAGCGGATTCTCGGAAGAACAAAATTCAGACCGCGAAGTACACGTATAGTTGAAACATCGGCAACCACTCACGTGGATTTTACACGAGATTTCAGAGATAAAATGGAACGTAAAAATGTACAACACGAGCTACTTTATGTAATCATCTGCGACGTGGTTTTATTTACGAAAAGTGTGACGCTCAGGGAAGATCCTATTATTAGACAACAGATAAATAGATAAATAGATAAGGCAGAAGTAGGTATAGGTAATAGATAACTAAACGTGTCTTTATCAGTGTCGTAATGGCTCTTCGAGGAATTTACGCGTACAATTTTGATAATTTTTTAAGATAATCAAGAACTCGATAAGAAATTGTTTGCTCGATTTGCGTAATTGATGCCGCATCGTCGTAATTCGCCGAACGCGAAGATGCGTAGTTATTCTGCGTTCCGGTTGGGCGAAAGAAGTGAAAAAAATATATCGCGCGTAAAGCACGGCGACCTTTACCTCCTTCGATAAACAGGATGTGTCATCATTTTGCGACACAATGTCATTGCCTTAATTTCGCGATGCTGTGAAAAGAAAAAAGATCGCGCTTGCGACGACACACGCGTCCCCGTTTTGCCCCACAATGTTTTCTTTTATTCTTTTATTCTTTTTTTTCGCGCAGACCTGTTTCCATCCCAGCGATTTGTTGCGAAATAAAAGTTTAAGCGAGGTCTGACGATGACGAGTGTATTGAAAAATATCACCGCCCGCATGAATATATTCACTATTATTCGCGATTTTCGTATCTCGGATCGCGCGTTCTCTCTCTCTCTCTCTCTCTCTCTCTCTCTCTATTCTTTTCGTTATAGTCTTTTCTTCGCACTTGTTCGCAGAGAAACCTCGATTTAATTAAAGCCACTGTAGTAATCGTCGAACGATCTGAGAACGGGCGCTTCTCAGCGTCAGGGAAAGATGGAGAAAAACGAAGTATTTTGCGCGAACGAGAACAAAGACTGGCGGCAGAGATTACCCATTCGATCATTAATTTAATTACGACACGCGATTACCGCCTCTCTCCATCTGTCACTTTCACATTGTAACACTGTTTTCTTTCTTTCTTTTCTTTTCTTTTTTCTTTTACGGAATCGTATTACCTCTTTATGCAAAATGCACTCGGAAGCATGTGAAAGCGATTGAGTACAGCGTCGTAAAATTACGTAGTCTCTCGCCGGTAAAAATTATTCGGAGAAGGGGGCATCTGAAGATTATTTGCGAAAGCGATGCTCCGTAAACTAAACTGTTTCTCGTACTTGGCTTACTTCTGTTCTGAATTCCTTATTCTTTTCCAACTACTGATGAGGGGGGGGGGGGACATTATTCAAACAATTCTCGTATTTTCCACCGGTGTTCTAAATTCAAGAGAGCTTTGTGTGATTTCAGTCTCTCGATTGATCGTATCCAGAAAATTTATAGAGCCGCGTTTTTATCCAGATTGCGCACGAAAGGAACGCGTGTGTGCTGGAAAGGGTTAAGCGGCGGCCGCGAGAGAGAGAATGGTTTACGATGTTTTCACACGATAATTCGTATGCGCCCGCGATGCCGCTGCTGCCTATTCTTAGTGAAAGCGCGATGCGCGCGGTGCGTTACCCGTGATTTCTTTTTTTTTTCGCGCGATACGTCACCGGCCGGATCGCCTTGGACAGGCCGCCGCGCGCCGGGTCGTTGCATCCTGCTGAATCTCCTTGCATATGGAATGACGGAATCTTTTTCTTCGAATCCGTTCTCGGGTAGAGCGTCCCGAAATATTTAATTCGCGAGACAAAGGGCATCCGGATGTTGTCGCAGATAACATCCTGGATAATCGCATCAGGGTAATTCTAATTTAGTATACGTAACATTAACATTTTAATTTAGTGCGAAAGGAATCAATGCATACACTTATACGTGAGGCGGAGGCGGTTTTATCGCTGGCGCGTGATAAAGCGTCAAGCACGAAAGGGATACGATTAATCCATGGTGCATCTACCGCGCGCGACATATCAGATTACAGGAACAAATGGCGGGGAAACGAGGCCTCTGTCGCGGGAGCGAACGCGCGCGCGACGAGATCGGGGCGCATACCGAAAGCTCTCGAAGCACTTGACGTGACCTTGCTTTGTCACTGACCTGTCCTAGGCGGTGCCCGCACGGGCTGGTGCCATAGCAACGCGCTCGCTCGCACACGTAACGCACACGCGTGTATATAAACTATATATGCGCGGTGGAGTCGCCGCTCGCTCCCGAGGGCGACCACCCACTCGCGCGACTTCGATTCCGTCGTCGGCACGTCCGGTGCAACGGCACCTTAAATTTTGGCACTTAAGCCTTAAGCCTTGTGTTCCACGATGCTAGAAATCGCTCTGAGATCTTGGACGGAGGAAGAATTGACCAATCACGTTTAAACAGTTTGACCAATTGACCAATGCAATTGGTTAATTCTTCCTCCGTTAGAGATCTCGGGGCGATTTCTAGCATCGTGGACACACGAGGCTTTATAAATAGCGCGCGCACGCGAGGATGAAGGCGGGATGAGGTTCGTGGCCGTGAGAAGCGCGCGCGAACGCCGGATCGACCTCCCACAGGAAATAAAACACAAAAAAGAAAGACAAAAGGGACGAGGGGTTGTGATGCAACGAATGGGAATTCAATGCGACGTTACGTCGCGGCTCAAACTGGGGATATCTGGAGATCATCACTGCGAAGTGTCAGTTTCTGATATAGGATATACCTTGATAAGTAAGATATTTCGAAGCTTACACTGTTAAATATCGAAGGATGAAATTTAAACCAATACCGTGAGTTAAATAACATTTTGCCATTTATTATTTTAACACAAAACAGTATTATTTTAACTTTATTGGTTTAGTTAAATTAACGACATATTGAGTAGGACAGTGGTGACCTATAAGAACGGTTAAAAATGACTCAAATCGAGTGTAATTTGACGCTACAAATTTAACAGTGTCTATTTCAGCGGGAAACTTTCTCTTTATCCAACTTAACTAATAATAAGTATCCCGATTGCATGTGAAATTAAATGCTGTAAAGGCTAAATCCGATTAAGATACAATATAAATGTTATACTCGGAGCTTTCTCTATTCTCGTTTCATAAATATCCCCCCATTGTTGGACGAGAATATGAGACGGCTCGATGGGTAAACTAAATTGCTATCCTGCGAAGATAGCTCGAATGCACATCGTGCCTACGGGAGGTCAAATGCATCGGCCTGGATGCATCCCGGGCGCTTAACAACGTCAGGTCGTGACAACGTTACGCAACCGTGGAAGAGATCGGTTTTAATCGAGTGACATCGCGGGCGGATTGCCTGTCGATAGGAACTGTGCCCCTATCGACGAACGGGGTCGTCGTACGTCGAGGAACGTATATCTGATCGGATTGTCGGGACGGAAATAACTCGCGAAGAAACGCGACTTATATAGACTCCGTTGTGCGCGGCGCAATATTATCCCTCTCTCATTGCGGACGAATCTGCGTTCGATCCTGGCGCGCGATTCATCTCGTTAACCGTCGACGACGAATCGCGTGCTGAAAGCCAAACGAACCTGATTCAAACATTCTCGTGACATTCGTGTAAACGCGAGATTTGTACGATGCACTTTTGTATATTGACCTTCTCTTATTCGAGGAATCTGCTTTCTAAACTCGAACGTTATTCCTTTAAGAAAATTCAAACGAGAATACGTAGATATAGATTTCTATCTATGTAACTTAATGTCGTAATAAAATTTTATCGGGGACAAAGGACTCGATTTGAAGATCAATCGTAATGTAAATTTCATCCAGAGATCTGTATCGCGTGGACATATGTGCGTATTGTCTTTCGTAACCTCTGCTTCCTATTTTAGAGATACGTGTCTTTTTTCAGAAGATTTTTAAGAGAGTGTGCCGTGTTTTCGGAACACGCGCTTTTTTTCGCTGACGTCGTTTTTTAGCGCCCGTTGCAGAATTGCAGTCGCATCCAAAATTTACGCGGCGCGTGACCGTGAATATCGGCGTATTTTATGGACTGTAAATGCCGTGTTTTACGGCCCGCACGAACCGCATCGACGTAATGTTATTTTTCGACAAAATTTCGTTTCCCATGTAAATTCGTGCCTGTGAATTAAATTCACCTGTTTTATTTTGCGGCCTGCGATAAAAGTAGAAAAAAAAGAGATGAAGGAAACAGCTGTATTTGTATAAGTCCACTAGTTGTTATTTTTTTCTAGTTATTTTTCTACGAGCATTCTCGCGGAGGTGATTTTGTGCGATGAACCATTCTTTGATGCAATAACGAGAATTATGTATTTTCTGCAAACAGGTTGCAATTATAATCGCACTTTCAATTTCGATTTGTAATTTTAATGAATTCGGCTTTCAATCATATTAATCGGTATGTCTTGAACGTTGTTAGGTGCAAAATGACACAGTTCCACGTTAGATTAATACATATTTAGTACGGCTTGGCACGTGTGAGATTTTCCATCTGCAATTAGAATTCATATACTATATAACTATACGATTGATTTATGAAAGAGAGCGCAATTAAATTCGCAACGTCGACAGAAGCGGGCAGGAAATAATGCGAAATAATAACGCCACGTGCCGCGCGGGATATGAAAAGACACTATTCTTTGAAGCAATATCTCCCAAACAAATAATATATTATTTGGTTACCATAAATGTAATAAGCGTTTTCACCGCTAGGCGGCTGCTAAACTCGTAAGTCAAATTCGACCAGAAATCGTATATAAGACCCCACGGCGAAAGCGTCTATCACTCGCAGTTGTACACATCATTGGAATCCATCACACCGGTCACTCGAGTGATGGAGATATGACAATTATTTATTATTTATTTATATATATATATGTAGCAGTCAACCGACTACCACATATATCATATATAAATAAATAAATAATAAATAAATGTTTAAAACATTTTTTATAAAGCATTGATATTAAATGAAACAATAGTATTATTAAAGCGATAGAGAATATGTTTTTCGTTTTAAACAATTTTTTTATTTAAGACAAAGATATATATTCTTTGAAAATCAAACAATCGTATTTGTTGAATCAAAAATTTGTTTGTTTGGACTATTCCAAAAGATAAATTTGTTTGTCGACAACAACCTCGCTGCTTGATACGCGAGAGAGTTTCCCACCCTTCAATTAGATTAGTATCGCGCGATTGATTTATGAAAGAAGCGTATTTAAATTCGCGGAAAATGATGCCGAAGTTAATCATCCGCCACGTGTCGCCGCGACACAGACTCTGTGTCCATGGAAAAGTCCGTGTTTTGCCTATCGGGAACGGGTAAACAAAAGCCACGCGTCGAACTAGATTATATCACGATGAGGCGATGAGGTCCTTGCGAAATCGTTATAGAAACCAAAGTGGCCGCTCGCGCCAAATGATTTTCGCGTATACACGCGCTCGCGATGAACGCAACGTGATTCGTCGTAAAGTGACCTATTTTTATGTTTGGCAGCTCGCAACTCGCCGCTGCGTCTCGTTGAATAGCATATCTTGCATAAGTAATCAATGACAGATAACGGGCATTGATAACTCGCGCCTATATCGGCTCGCTTACGCTCTGAATGGCGTAATATTTTTTTTAATACGAAACTCGCCGGCGCAGATCGCGCGAACGTTTCGGAAAAACAAACAGGGTAATCTATCAATTACTTGGAATTAGCTTGAATGGCGACTGATACGGCGCGTCGCGGAATAATCGATTCGACTGGGAATACAAAGCTGGGAGTGGTTGCGTCATTGCGAATTCGGGCCGATCGTCGCTGCCGTAATTAAATTTTGGCGAAAAACGACGTATTCGTTCCGGGAAAACGATTCGCTCGTGCGCGAACCATCGTTTTCGCGTGCGCGCGCGCGCCGAAAACTGCGCAGCGCCCATTATTCCGTTCGCGTAAGTTATATATGCAGTATCCGATATATAGACGCGATCATACGTCGAGAGATGATATTGCAAAAAGAACAGGCTTAATTGGGAGCCGGCCAAGACTGTGTGATGCGTTTTGCGTTAAAAACAAACGGCGAGATTCTCAAAGCCACGTAAACTTTTTTCCCCGTTAACTTACGTTTCAATAGGTTAATGCCGCTTTAGAGAAGAGCTTTGTGACATTGGCGGGACGTCCAAGAGTGCCGAGTACAAAGGATTCCGAAACCATGTGAACGTCCCAGGAATTTAACGGTCGAACTTCCGAAAACTATTCACGTTCTACCGGCATGTCCTTCAAGAGAATATTCAGCGTGCTTGTTTACGACAGTTTATCCTCTTAACCCTAGAGGAAATTGACGAAATTTAATGGTTCAAAGCGCAAATTAAAGCTAAAAGTAGTGCGAATAAGAAAAAAAATATGAGATAATTATTAATTAAATAGGAATACTTAATTTCGTCGCCGCAAATTTGGTAATTTTGAAATGGTACAGAAGGACTTTAAGGACTTTAAGAATGCTAGAAAAAGAATTTCCGAATAAGAAAAGACGAATTTGAAGTGTAACAGATATTTTTTATGTAAAAAATTTAAATTTTTTTATATAATCGTAGCTCCTCCCCACCTCTTCCGTCTGCCTCTGAGCCATAATAGTCCTCTGTGGAATGTCAATTTTTTTTTTAACAACAAAAATATTTTAAATACGCTTAAACTGTACACAAAAATACATTTTTATCGAAAAAAATTCTCATTTACCTTTCACACAACACTCACGTAATCCTCCAATCATGCACTTTCGTGTCCTACCGAAATTTTGATTGTTTGCCGTTTCGAGAACAAATGAGCTGCGGCTCTGAAATTTATGCCTGAGGTTCCCTACCACAACAACTTTTTTCCGGCGTGGAGCGGATAATCCCACGCTCGTTTGTTTTGCAGAACAAACGACTGTTTGAAATTTGTGGGACACGAAAGGGCTGGTTGGATAAAATAGGGTTAATTTTCTCATACGTGAAAGGCCAAGTGGGGTAATAAATTACCCCAAACTTGTACCGCGTGTATAATGTTTCTATTTGTTGTTAGAAAACTTTGTAATAGATAATTTTGTTTGCTCTTTAATAGGGAAGACGATAGTAGTCGTCAGTTTGTGGTAGTAAAAAAATTTCGTAAAACAAACCTTCGAAAACGAACCTTCCTAAGTCAGGGGCGTAATTTGAATTTCGCGTGGGGTAACGTATTACCCCACAAAGACTCTCTAGGGTTAAGATTGCAGGATATTAAAGGTCGATTTAGGATATTAATCTGAAAAATATATACCGAGGATTAGATTTCAGGATTCAATAATCTTAAGGTTCAATAATCTTAGGCATCACGAAGTCTGATATTGTATTAGGTTGGTGTTCTATTCTAGGACTAAGGATATTCCATTTGTCAAGTAAAAAATTAATTTTTTTTAAAATTGCCAGACTTTAGTGTTCTTTGTTTAAAAAATTTTTTGCTCTTTTTTAAGGAATTTTAATTTTCTAGCTTTATACAGAGTTTGATAGAAAAATGATTATTTGCACCTTAATAGATATTAGGATTAGAGGCTAATACGAGGATATCTAAACACTCGGCGTTCTTTAACGCGCCGTGCGCCGTTCGATAAGGATAAATTCCACGCGCACGCGTGACGCATATATACATGTATATATTTTTTAAATTATTCCTTGTGCTCTCTTTCATTGGAGACGCGCTTGACTTTCAGTCCCGAGAGCGTCATCCGGTTTCGTCAGCGGACGGATGCGCCGCAAACAAAATATTCCACGAAGCCGCTCGCGATAGCGTGCGTGCGCGAGCGCGTCTGTCATAAAAATAAGTAGCGCCGCTGCACGGGCGTGCGTGACGCGCGTACGCAAAGGCGAGCGCTTTTTTTTTCCTCGTCCCGTCGTACGATTTTTCGCGCAAGAACCGTGCCGAACACGTGTAGGCACTCCATTTCTTTCACCGCGTTTATGCGTGAGCCTTAACCCTTCCCTCTCCCTACCGAGTCCCCTTTGTGCGTTTATTTACGTTTACGTGATAAATTTGGGCGAATGATATACAATCCCGTTACGTACTGGCGTAAAAACCATATTGAGATAACGTCTTTTTTTTAATTGGACCGATTTCTTCAGAAGATAAGTCACGACGCTTCTGGAGCGTTTGGGCTCCGCGTCGGCGGAGCTAAACCGTGAACTTGAGAGTGTTAAGTCTTTCTGTTATTTTGCATAATATTTATCCGCGTTACCGCATCCTTCATCAATCAGTAGTTTACAACGCTATATAAATTAAATTACCGACCCAGAGATCAAGAAGCGTCGTCTCTGACGAATCAAAGCTAGGATCGATCGCGCTTTCTTCGCGCTCGGCGTGGCGCATTGCATAACGCGCTCTCATACGCGGACGAGCCAGGCTCGCGCCACCGCTTACACCGGGCTTTAACCACAGGGTTCCCTCTCGCCTCTCAATAGCGGATTCCAGAGGGAGGAGGCGGAACGAGCGGGTGAAGAGGAGCGAGTCGGTTTCCTCCTCCGCCTCCTCCCGGCCCGCCGACGCGCCGCCGCCCGCCGCCCGCCACCGCCGCCGCCGTCCGTCGGAGCGGACTCGAGAGTGTGCTTTCGGCCGAGTGGCTGAATTTGTCCTGCATAGGGGGCATCGGGACATTACCCGGGTGACCTTGGCTGGTGCGGACCGCGACGCCCGACGCTGTTTGTGCATCGCCGCCCGAGCATTGCACCTTGCCTTGCTCTATCATGCGAGAGAGCGATGTCTCGCTCGCGCACGCGCCGCCTCTCTCTCTCTCTCTCTCTCTCTCTCTCTTTCTTTCTCTCTTTCTTTTTCTTTTTCTTTCTCTCTCTTTTTCACGCTCCGCCGTGTGGCAATTTGCTCTTTTCCTCCTCATCGTAGACGCAAATCTCAGCGTAATCGATCGCCACGCGTTAGTCATTATTAATATCGTTAATCAGGAATCGAAACTCGTCGGAATGTGCAATGTGTGATTTCTCCGAGACCAGGTTCCCTCCGTTATCGGAGCAGGAAAACGATCCCTGTATTTACGCCTCGTAATTGAAATGCGCGTTCCACCCATCTTATCAGTCGCACACTCGTCAGGGTTACGCTCGATTACGGTCGAATTAAGAGGATTTTTCGAGTTTATTGGATTTTCTTTTTTTTTTTTTCCCCAACTGCCGTTCTTGTAGCGCGAGGAAATTGCGATCATTATCGTGTTACGCTTGATCGAAACATCGCGCCGGAAGATTACGACAGAATTAAAGAAATTCACTCTCGCGCCGAAGATCGTATATAGGTTTTCCTTGAATCTTCTATTTTTTATCGAGTCTTCTTTTTTCCTCTCTTCTCTTTCCCCTCCGCTCTTCGCTCTCCTGCCAAGCCGTTAAAACCTCCACTCCCACGGTCGCCTCTGTTTATCGAGCGGGCGTGGGCAGTCCTCTCGAACGTCGCGGCTAGCAAATTCTCAATTACGACCGTCTTCCTCTCCTCGCATCGCGTCGTTCCGGATTTTCGATGCGCTCATCCCCCTCGCCCCCTCCCCCGTTTCTCTCCCCCGTTTCTCTTCCCCTCCTCCCACCCCCTCCCTGTCCGGCGATGGATGGAGAGATGCGGTTTCGGGTTAGACCCCCTCAACCGGTTTGGATGACTTCTTTTGACGTGCGCGCAAGGTGCGCGCGCGGGAACGAGCGCACGCTAGAAGGCGTTCTTCTCTAAGCAACACTTTGTGGGGTTCGTTAAGGCGACGCGTGTCTTATTTTACCCCCTTAAGTGGCCGCGTGAAAAAAAAGGGAGGGCGAGAGGAGGCGTCTATCGCACGGGATTAAATATAAATATGTCGGTGGAGCCGAGCGGATAATATAGGCGAAGGTCTCCGCGCTTTAGAAAAAGTGCACTTTAGTCGACATCATGCTCGCGCTCTCGATATAGACATTCGACGTTCGTCTCGAGCCTTGGTTTAATACGCTCGTCGATGCGCGCGTCGAGTTGCATAAGAGAACGAAGTGCGAGAGGAACGAGACGGAGGCGAGAAAGCGATCCACGTATTACGGCTTATTAATTGGATTACGGCGAGCGCATCGCGCGCATCCTGTCGAGAAGGAGAGAGGGAAAGGAGAGCGAGCGAAATGTTGCTGGGTACACTTGTGGTATCGGCGGCGATTTCGTCGCCGATACATTTGTCCGACGTGTGCTCTCGATTGTAAACTAACTGAGGCGCATATCCGGCCCGTTTGTCCGACGGCTTATTAATTGGCGGTGGCGCGGGTGGCCCGATAACGGATGATTGGTTAACTGAGGAAACGACGGAAAACAATTAAGCCGCGCGCGCGTAACGGAGAATCGGCCACTAGCGGCAACGAGGTGGACGGTCGATCGATCGCGAGTAATCGCCCCTCGATTGCGCAACCGTCTGGCACGAAATTTTTCTGCGAATTTCAGCCGGGAATTACCACAGTCATAATAGTCTTATACAGGGCGATTCAAAAGGTTACTGCCAAACTTGAGGAGCGTATAGAGGGGTCAAAATAGAATAACTTTCGATTAGGAACCTATGTTTTCCGAAGTAATCAGCGTCGCGAGGAAAGATTAGAGGGGAAAAAAGAGGAGATATACTACGTTTCTCGATCGGAGCGCTCTTCACGCGTTCCTTTCCTTCGCCCCGATAATTTGTTTGTTTAACAAAGTACTTATTGTTTATTTTTTATAGATTTATGCTGTTATCGCGTTGCTTATCATCGGCAAGTGCACACGCACGCGCGATTTATATATATTATCGGGATTATCGAAACCGGACCTTGGTCAATGTCGCGCCGCGATGATATCGGCATTGACCTGTTACGCTTTTGCGCGTCTCGCGCGTCCGCGCGCGAGCGAGTGCGAGCGCGCGCGTTGGCCGCTCGATTGGCTCTCCTCTTATGTCATTCGCGCGAGGCTTTGTGAATGTCGGGCTTCCTCTCGGGGAATTGAATAAAACACAGGCCGCGTGTTTCACGGCCATCCGACGCGAGCGAACGAGCGAACGAGCGAACGAGCGCCGGCGATAACGCGATCGATACTCCTTTCGCGGCGCGCGAGACGCAATTTCGCTCGTTCTGTCTCTCTCTTTCTCTCTCCCGTTTTCTCACTCTGCCACCATTGCCTCCGCCACCGTGAGAGAGAGAGAGAGAGAGAGAGTCTCGTTTATTTTTGACCCCGTGAGGGACAGGCGTTGGTGCGGTGTGGCTCGGCACGTCGGCGATATGAGGTCGATATCGTTGTCGCGACAACGAACGATGCACTTCGGTGAAACGTACGGACGGCATTCCCCGAAAGTGAGATCACCGACACTTAAGCCTGACTGTCGTCGTGTCGTTCCCTTCGTAGTGGTCATCGTCTCGTCGTCATCGTTAACATTCGCGTTTTATCTAGCCGAGATTAAGCAGCATCTGAAGGATTAGAAATGCCCGTGTTAACCGAGCGTTGCTGTTTTTTAATTTTTCTATTTCGATATCTGTCTAAATATTTAGAGTTTGAGAATTTATACATGTGTATTATTTATTCTTTAGAAATATTACTGGTGATGAGAGAGATATTAACAAACATATTGATATTAATTTAATAACAGATTTTCTATCAATAAAAATATGTGTACCAATGTCTCTTCAACCAATAATATTTATTCAGAAAAAACGATGTAAACATTTTCTGTTATAATTAAAAATGAGATCAATTCAGAATCGTAAACGCAGAAAGAAGAGGAAAATAATTAAGTGAATTAATCTGTTACATATTAAGCATTGAAACTGTTTATTCGTGGGTCGAAGATTACTGCACGGTAAATATGGGTAATTAAAAGATTAAAACGGTTTTAATATACCGAGAGTTTAATATACACGCATGTTATGTAACTTCCAAGTATCTCGGATCGACATTTGGCCAACAGGTTCAGAATAAAAAAAAAAAAAAACAAACAAACAATGTTATCCAAAATTCTCACGGTATCATATGTCAAGAATTTTTTGTTTCTTTTTTTCCCCCGTAATCGCCCGTCTCGGCTTTATATAACAATGACGTGGGCATTGTCTTAAAAAGGCCCGGGCGATAAAGAATCTCGCAGATTCGCCGAAAGACTGTTAATCGACGTGTTAAATAAGGCGTGCGTAAGCGAGACAGAATTTCGTAAATGTTTACGCGTGTCTTGAGGTGATCAGGACGATGAACCCGCCCGAGACGTTTGCGTCTTGTTTTTCGAGGTATGACATTGCAATCCATCTTGTGTCATATCGACGCGCTGTTGTACGTACGTGCGTGCCGTACGTGTGCACGCACATAACGAGAAGTAAACGACGTTTGCAATAACGACGACGACGAGCCGGCCGGCCGGCTTATGGCACCGTTCGATCAACTTGAGGGAATAATCAACGGAGATACGTTTTTCCTCGAAAAACAGTCGAGATACGAAATTCCCCGAAATCAAGTCGCGATATACGCAATTGCCGCTCTGCGGGAGGTACATACGTTGTACATATTTAAGTCGCACGATTAAATCGCGAAATTCTCTTATCGCCGACAGACTGATTTCAGCAATCGACATCGGGTCGACGCGACGTCGGATATATCGTGTACGATCGGATATGCACCGGCGCGGGCGCGTGACACGTCTCATTCTTTTTTTATCGCGCGTCGTGTTTCTTTCCTAATGTCGTAAAAATTAATCGTCGGCAAATATCGGCCTCGTAATCAGTTAACTGCGATTCTTAGAAAGGAACGAAAGTGCCGATGCATCGCGCAGTATTTTAACGAGAGAGGGAGAAAGACGCTGCTCCGCCGAGAGCTCCGTAAACAACGAATGCTCGCGAATTAGAAGGATTTAATTTAAAACCGAAAATAACAAAAACTTGCTTTTTAAGAGTAACTAACTCCTTTCCTTCGTTCTACGAATTCGGAGGCGAAGAGGGGGTCGGTTGCATTTCAACTTGTCGCTTTAACCCGCGAGGTATGCAAGGGTCTTAAAAATTTTTCTTCGACTGTTCTCTCTTTCTTTCTTTCTTTCTTTCTTTCTCTCTTTCTCTCTCTGCGCTCGTAGAAATAGCTCATCCGCGGCCTTTGACTGCGATTGCACTTTCCTCGGAGGCGAAACGCATTCACCTCTCCCGTATGCGTCTCGTAATGTCTTTCCGCGGCGCGCGGCGGTACGCTCGTTCGCTCGTCGGTTTCGTTCACAAAACGAACGGAGACAGAAACGCCAAGGGTATTTATAAATACCGCGTTGCATCCTGTGCGTCGGACCTTCGCTTTTAGAGAGAAGGGAGGCGACACCGGGTGGATGTTCCCGCGCGCGGGGCGGTGACGATGGGAACGACGACACGTCGCGCATCGGCTCCGGGCTTATTCCAGGCTCATTCCAGACCTCGCATATGCAAGGTCATTCTCTGCGCCGCAGTCGCGCCTCGCGCCTCGCGCCGTCATTTCTTCTTTTCGCTCCTTCCCGTGCCTCCTCCTTCTGTAATATACGCGTTTGCGCAAACGTGATTCACGATGCTATTACCAATCATTTCGAAGAAGCGACCTCGATCGCACCGAACAACGAGCGTATTCGAGGTTCCAGATTGTGCCGTAAAATTTGCAGCTGGCAATTTAGATGTTAAAAGCTTCGGAATTATAAGATATTATTTGGAATATTTCTGATTACGTATAAGGAAGAGCGATTATATTATTGTTATATCACGAGAAACTTATTCTATTAAATTATATAATTACGTTATAAAGTATCTTATTTGCGTAAAGTTTATTTTATCTGCTCACGAAGGTACGTATTTCCCCGGTGTAATTGTTGATTACGATTCCTCGAAAGCTTCTGGAACGTTTTCCCGCGAGCTTGTCTCGCGCTGTCCCGGTTTTTGCTCGCGTATTTATCGCGCTCATCGCCGTTGCGTGCGTGCCATGCACATACTGTGGCTGCGTGCATGCGTGCGTACGTTCACACACTCGGACGCGCCCTAACCCACCTACGTGCATTCGCAAGCCCTACCGAGCACCAAGAATGCGGCGATTATGCAATCGTGGTCGTACGGCGCAACGCGGGCGATATATATGCCGGCGGTCTTATTTATCCGAGAACCATATCGGTTCTACGCTCCGAAAATCACGCGTTTCGACGCCGCTGCGCGCATTTGTCCGACCGCTTAGGCGCGCGACGCGAGAATCTCTCTCCACGGATTTATTTCATATATTTATTCCCGAGTCTCGCCGCAGCCGTAAATCTGCTTAAAGGGATCTCGACCGACTTAGACCCGTTCGGAGGAGAACGCGCGAGAGGCACGGAGTCCCGTTCGAATGAAAAATGCTGTTAATTCCGCCTCGCGTAATCGCCGCGTCTTCCGTAATCCCCGCTGATGCGCGATTTGCATTCTTATTGAAAGCGCAGCGCACGCTTAGCTTCACCGTGACTGCTAATCAAGCGCCTTCTTGAACGCTTTCGCTCCGGGCAGGCAAGACGGCAGGACGGGCGGTCAACAGTAAATAGTCAATTTAATATTAATATGTTTCAACACTTTTCTCAAGCATTAATATATTCCGATACTTATGCATATAGAGATGAAGCATTGATAGGCAGCGTTTCTGTTTTAGCGCGCCGATTATGCGCGTTATGCGCGTTTCTCACGGATCGCCGGGAGCGGGTTCCTCCTTTTTTTTTTCGCGTTGAAAATCCGCTCCGCCGCGCGCGCGCGCCGATTCTTGCCCGTCGCTTTACTTAATACGGCGCAATGCACTTGAATACCGGTGCTAAACCGACTCTTTTCAAGGCTCGTTATGTAAGGCGGCGCCCCTCCATCGCACGCCGCTGCGCGCTGTCGCGCGTAGAAATTCGTCGAAGTTTCGGCAGGCGAGACGCCTAATGACCGTGGCTCATCGACCTAGACGCATACGCAAGGTCATGCGGCCACTGCTCCAATGGTATTATAATCTCAACCTTCTCTCTGCCGCAACCTCTCTCCCCCCCCCCCTCCTCCCCGGCGGAGGTTCCTCCGCGCCGCTGCGCCGCGACGGCGGCACCCTTCCTTCCGTCCTGCTCGCCTTCTGTTGCCTCCGCTCGTCTTGCGCGCGAGCGTGTTCCGAGCCCTAACCGCTTACCTTCTCTCTCTCCTCTCCCCCGGTTGCCTTCCCTTTTTTTTTTTTTATCAACCGACATCAACGCGTTGCGTTCGACAAAGTTGCGCTCGCCGCGTATTACATGGAACAATCCCGTAATATTTATTCGCTTTTACACAGAATATATTTAACCCCTTGACTTAAAATACCAAAATAGAGGATTCTCGAAAATTAATGAAAGTTTATATAGAGAGGTTTTTGACGGTGCGGATGACGAATTTCAAATTTAAAAAATTTTTTATCATAAAACTGTTTAAACTTTTTTTTTCAAACATGATTTTAAAATTATTTTGAGCACACCCATAAACTTCTAAATGTACCTTGTTTCGGTTATTAATTTATTGTAAAACTTTAATATAACAAAATATTTCACGACGAGGAAATGCATTTCCGCAGCAGTGAACGCAGAGTTCAAAATGACGAGAATTCTCGTCATCGACAGTCAAGAGGTTAATATTTAATATATTATTTACTTAACTGAGGTGCCTTGTAAAATAGCAAAAAAGATACATTGGTTCCAAAAGAATGTCGATTCGTTTGTTATTAAGAATCTGTGTTTGATATTTTCTGTTTTTAATCCGGTCAATTTCGATGGAAAATCGTTGTACGTATTTAATATATGTACATTATGCATCTTTCAAGAGGCATGTGTCATTCGTTTTCTAAAATAAAATCTCTTAAACTCACATAAAATAAAACAATTAAGTCACACTGAGACATAATGAGTAATCGGAATAATATCAGACTTTATTTGCGGTTACGATTGAACGCGTGGCTTTTTAATGATGGTTGCATGTATAGTAATTACGGAACAATTTAATTCACGAAGAAAAAAATGCGGCTGCAAAATCTCTCTATTTATTCGATAAGCATACGCTTCAGTGCGGATAGCACCTTATGCACGAAAGAAGCTACCTACATAGTCGAGGCTGGAATGCGTTTGCGAGCCTCGTGACGAGTAAGCGAGTACGGGGAATGCAGCCGATTATGCAACTAGTTGCACTGCTAGGTTCTTGTGTCACAGAGGAACGCTGCTGCAGGCAGCCCGCACACTGCATCGCGCCGATGCACTTTTGCGGATGGCCGAGCTCGCTTCTTTTTTCCTCCCCTCGTTTAATCGTCACTTAATTATTTTGCCGTTAGTCCGCCGTCTAACGCGACGGCAGGCCATTAGGTAATCAGGATGGTGGGCGGTGTCTCGTGTTAATTCGCAGTCGCTCTCGCTGCGGCGATTCCACCCAACGATCAAACTCGAGCGAAATAAAATTCTCGAAAATTAACAGAATTTGTCCGAATTGAAGTGTCCGATGTGTAAAAGATGAAATATATAATTTCGTATTATAATAAGTCAATTACTAATAGTAATAAATTATAAATTTAAACTCGATTTATTATCAGAAACGCGTGACGTCTCGACACGAGTAAACGGGCGGATCATGCATTCGGGACACGCGGACGCTCGCGTGTTATCGATTTGCACGTTTAAATGCGATAACGCGAGAGAAACCGGCACGTGAATCTCCGGCGAGAGTAGTCGCGTCGCGTCGCGTCGGACATGCCGCGAGTGATGTAACCAGTTTCTAGGCTTTCGTGTCATCCGTTGTCGGCTGTCATGGGAAAATACAGCGCGACATTGCACACGCTCCCTGGCCGGGGAGTACGTAATGTCGTAGCCGTCGGTGAATCACTCGATTTCACGCCGGTCTGTAATATATCAGGTGTATGTGCCGCCTTTATGCCTGTCACTCGCGCCGAGCCGAGGCGGGTCTTAATCGATAACCCTGCCGTACCTGTCGTTGCGACTTGCGACGACGCGCGTTGCACCTCGTCGTCGCTTTACGATCCTCCCGATCGAATCGCCCGCCTTTACGCTGTTCCTCCTAACGGGAAACAGCCGGCCGCGTTCGCATTCGATTAATCTAATCGTTAACGGAAGCTTCGATAAAGTTTAATTCTCCTCGCACGTCTTTTGCAGCTATTTAATTCCCATTAGCGTTTAATTTGATACTTATCAATATATTACACGATACACATTTACTGTTATATTAAGTTAATTTTTGTTATACACATGTTGATTGTTTTTTGAATTATATATACGTAAGTTGCGAGTATTTTACTGGCTGTTATTTTAAATACATTTTTTTTTCTGTATTTACAGTTGCAGAGAGAATTGCCGATAAACAGCTCCGGTGAGTCTTTATGATGCATCACGCGCGAATGAATATGCATATAGCGGAGCTAAAAGTGCACGTGCTCGTCCGTTTCGCGCTCTGTGTGTTTGGAAACATCTCTCCGCCTGTGAGTTAAAATACCAGGATGAATGCCTCGTCGCATTAATTAATCAAACTGGACGTGCGGCTGATGCCAAACTGTGCGTCCGCTATGCGATATTCTGTGGCGCAACAATATTCGCGCGAAGCGCGAAAGTCGCTCTCTTTCTCTCTTTTTCCGTTCAGCAACGAGAACGTTGTTGCCCTTGAATGAGCGGTCGAGTGCAGTCGCGATCTCTCGCTCGAAGCGAGCCTATAAGGCTCGCGACGACGGTCGGAATACCGAAACTCGATTAACCCACCGAAACATCTGCTCGCTGTTCGAAAGCAACGAACATTGGAACTATTAATAGTCCTGGTGCAACTCAAGCCGACCTTGATTTTAACGTGTGGCAGGCATACGTGCTTGCTTTGCTGCAACCCTTTCGTTGTTAGGTACCGCATGCTCCTTGACTAATGTAAGTCGTCACCAGTGACCTTCCATTATTAAATAAAGACGTAAATGAGATTCTTTCACGTCAATATGTTGATGTAAAAACATTATTGATTAAGAAATCATCTGATAATCATGATGCAATTATTACAATCACGGGGCACTGTTACGTGCGTACTGCGAGATAAAGAAAAGCTTGACAAATAGAAAACAGGAAGTCGTTCAAAAGGTCTCTTCTGATCGTTTCATTATTATTATATAATATTAAATTATTAATAATTATAATTAGAATAAGTAAATGAGTTTGACTTTTTAAAAGTTTCACATAAATTCTCTCATCGTAAAATAATATTACAATTTTTCTGGAAAAAATTAATACGTTTAAAAATTGTTCCTGGAAAATTTAACGAATAAATTTATTTATCTCGAAAATCATTTCACTCGCAATGCAATTTCTGTCACGCGGAAATGAGACGTCGATGTTAGTGACGAAAAAATTCGATTTACTCTTTTCAAACCTGCGTCAACGTACAATTCACCCCGAGTCTCTCCGTGCTCGTCCCAAAATATCACGAAAGACATCCCGAAAATGTTAAGAGAGAGTCGATACCCTAGGAAATCATATCGTCCCCGAATCGAGCGACGTCGACGACGAGCAGAGCAGGCGAGGCGCGGCGTGGCGTGGCGCGCCTCCATCGAGCGCTCGCGCGCCGCCGTCGATGGGGGGTTTGTGGGGCGGCGCGGCGGGGCGACGAAGGGGAGGCGGCAGCGGACGCCCTTGAGCGACGGGCAATGCACCGTGCGAGGTTCAAGGCAGAACGGCGGTTGCCGTCGCGCCGCCGCCACCGCCGCCACCGCCGCTGCCGCTGCCGCTGCCGCCAGCCCCCTTCTCACCCTTCGCTGCCCCCCTCATCCGGACACTCCACCTCCGCTCGTTGCACTCCCTCCACGTCGTATCGCCTGGTGGCTCGGTGCAGCATGCAACTCTCTCTCTTTCTCTCTCTCTGCGCCCCTCTATCTGGCTCCGCCGTGTCGCTCCCTTTCTCCTCTCCCTTCATTGCCCCTTTCACGCCATCCCGAGTCCTCCGAGGACGCGCCATCGTGGCGGATCTTGACCTATTTTTGCGGGGGAGGGAGGGACCCGAGGGGTAGGTAGAGCGCCGCTGGTTTTCTTCGCGTTGTTGAAACTTAAAACTGGAAGTTTGATGGCGAAAAGAAGATGAACGCGAGTGAACCCTGAAACAACGGAAGACGTTCATTGAGGGTGAATTCGAGTTGAATATTGCGAATCGAGAGAGGTGGTAATACGCGCGCGTGCGCGGACTAATGGCACATTACGGTAATAAGAAAATATATGCTAATAATTAACAGTGTAATGATTAATAAACACGTAATGTGCTCTACTGTGATAATAATCAAGCAGTATGTATTACTTTATAATTATGGGTAATAATAAATGTAATAATAATATTAATAATATCTATATAATTTTAATATTATATTTATATAATAATATTGAAGCCTCAAATTAATTTTAACTCGTTAGACGATTTGAAAACTGCGTATAAAAATAGCGACTCACAGTTTGACTTAACGTACCGTAAATTATTGCAAATGCATTCGCAAATGTGCTTGCGAGATGCCGTTCTCATCGAATGCCGTTCTCTGTGTTCCACGAATTTTGTATAAACCTCCGTAAACTTTGTAAGAATCCAGATGACGATGTTTAGACTTTCGGCCCCGGTCGCATCTGCCACTGATACTGCGCTTGATCAGAGACACCCTGTATACACGGTTGAAGGTTACGCACGGAGGGGAAACGAATGGTCGGATGGAATGCGTGTGGAACTGATGGAAAGGGTGAGGAACGGGGGAAGAGGGAGGGGGTTGAGGAAATCTACGACCGTCCGCGCGCGTGTTCCCGCGGTCGCACGTCTCTCGATCTTTTGTTTCGCGTTCGCGACGGACCTTTAGTCACGATCATCTGGAAAATTGCGAAAAACCCCCCTCCCCTCCCGACTCCTCTCCCTCCTGTAACACTTGCGGACCTCGTCCCGCCGTGTGATTTATTTTTTCGCTTTACCTGAAATATAAACGGCGGACGACGACACAATTTATGGCATTCTGCACTTAAGACGTAATGGTTTTACTTTAATTTTAGTATCGCGCTTCTCTGCATGACTTTGCTAATTGTAGTTGCATTTTGGCGTTGCACTTGGAGCTGCGAAATAGATATCCATTAGTTTCCGTAATCGCGATTGTTTCGAAACGTAATCAAAAGAAGGCTCCCGGCATCGTTTCGCGCTCGGAACCGAGGGCGGCAAGGAATTTATTACAAGAATCCCACGTTTCTCGAGGTCCCCGAAAATCTCCCAAAATCTCGTACGTGCGTCACTCGCCGAGCGTTGCACCGGCGCGGCCGAGCTAACACGCGCTCACGTGGCGCGTATATCTCGGGTAAACATTTTTCTTTCGGCGCCGATATCTGTTTTGAAGATTCGTGCTCGCGCATCAAGCATTATATATTTAGTCCTGTCGCGGGAGGAGGGGGAGGGGGGAGGGGGCGCATCGTTCGATGAACAATGACGCCGGTTAGATGTAGTCGAAATAGGGGATTCCGTCACGTTGCAGCAATGTGACCGGGGATGAGGCCTCCGCACAGGTCGCCGACTCACGTTTCCCGTGTAATCCGGCCTTAAAATAGAACGATTATTCGAACTCTCCCTCCGCGGGCTTCGGCCCGCGTCGCGCGGAGTCGCGCGCTCGGATTTATATTCCCGAATTATGATCCCTCTCGAACAGCGAGTAACACAGAGGAGTAACCGGCGAATGAAACTCGATCGGTATTTCGCGTGTTGGTAGATAAGCAAGAGTCGGAGTGGACCTCAATTAACGTCAAAAACGGAATTGGAGTTAAAAATCTCAGTAATTTCAAGAAAATGATCAAAGAAAAATACAAGATGGCAAAAATCGGAAACAATTTTAACGAAGAACTAGCAAAATAAGAACAAAATTTCTTGTTTAAAAATTACCACGTTTATAATGCAATTAATCTCATCAAGCTCATTCAATTAGCTTCAAACGCTAGGCCATGAATTAAACTAAGCGGTTTTTTTTTCTAATCTCATAACGACGTCGCAGTTCTTCCATCCCTGTATTGCATTTTTTCCGGATGCGTTCCCAAACAAGACAGCTAGGTTCATATCTTCCGAAGAGCAGCGTGGAGCAGTACCTCGCGGTCGGGAATTCGTCATCGAAATTTCTGGAAGGCAGGCGAAGCCTATGGCGAAGGAGAGAGAAAGAGAAGGAGAGGGAGAGGGAGGATAGAGCGCATTGGCCCGGGGCGTCCGGTCTATGACTCAGGAATGACCCTCGTTGAACCGAGAGCGCGGCGCAGCCCAAATGCACCGCCGCGCCGCGGAGAGCAGACGTCTTTCGGCCGAAGGCGAAATTCACGAGGCGCGCGCGTTTTTAGCTCCGTCAAAACTGAAAATATCACGCGCGCCGTCGACTACTGGCGTCGTCGTCGCGAGAAAAAATTCGCGGGCCGCGTCTGGCGTAAACGAGATGAGCACGCGGACGAGAAAAATCCGATTCGCGCTCCGATGATGGATCCTCCGCCGACGGGAATGAATGGGAGAAAGAGAGAAAGGGTAGAGAGACAGGAGGAGCGCGTTGCGATCGACGAACGTCATCGTTACATTTAAAGTAACATGCCGGTTACTCCTGTTTGCGCGCGATAATTCGCGAAATTGATGTTGTTTGAATGAAATCCGATTAAATTGTGCCACGGCGGCTAATTAGGGCGTGACGACAAAACGTGTTTTTCGACGCTCTCGTCGTGCGTGTTTACGTTATTTAATATGCGCATGCATAAGCTTTAAGAATAAATCTCGATCGACGTTCAACGACCGATTCACGCGGCGATGTGACGACGACGACGCGGCGTTTTATCGCACTTTTGCTTTCTCCGCCCTTTGCTTTTCACCGCTTTTTGCGCCTTTGTGCTTTCTGCATCGAACATCGGTCGTTCAACGCTCGGTGTCGCGTACTTACGCGCGCGAGTTTTGCAACGCCCGTCGCGCGCAATCTGCCATGACTTATTTCGCTATTGCAATTAATAAACCGCGTCACAGCGCGCGATCTTATCGCGCCTCCCTTTTTATCTGTTTTTATCCCAAGTGACATCAAGACTTACTACATCTGTAATCGGTCGATCATGTCATCACTATCGCGTCGTTCGCTCTCGCTCTTTCGGATTTTCCTCTTTTCCTTCCCTCTCCCCCGTCTCGACGGTAAACACATCTTACACGCTCGCAAAACATTCAGCGATATTTTTTATCACATGCTATTTTCTCGCGTTAATCGCGGTAAAAAAAAAGTGCTCGGAAAAACGTGTGAGCTCGCGTTGCGCACGGCGCATAAAATTACGATAAATTGTCTTAAGCGTTTAATCATTCAAATCAGGCGCGTACGTGGAATAATTTGTCGATCGCAAATTGGTACATTGTATAAGAAAAACTCCTCTGTCGGGTACGCAAGTTATCAGAAGTAATTCGTGCGATAGTGCCATGTTTTATTATTTACGAGAGTTAGCGTTTAGCATTCGCGAGATTAAACGACCGCCGCTGCGCCGAAATAAGCGTCCGCGGCGGGGTCCGCGCTCGCGCGCGGTTGTCTAAAGTTCATATTTTTAAACCGGGCTTTCTTTATGCTTCCTTCCGCTGCCTTTCGTTTCGCGACGTTTCCAACAGCAACATTTAAATGCCAATCGGCGGTCCGTTGCCCCGCCGCGCGCCGCGCCGGTCCGTAGCGCAACTATAAACTCGACTCTTTGCTCCTACGGGGCCGCAACAGTCGACCGCACAAGTCATTTCCGGCCGTTCAGACATTTTTCCCGAAATTTCAATGTGCAACGCGAGTTCAGTCATCGACCTCTCCTCGCGCGTTTCGCATATGCGTTCGCGCGCGAGCGCACACGCACGCGCGTGCTCGCCGTGCGTGATAACGGCCGCGGCGAGCTGCACTTGCATCGCGCTCGAGTTCGTTGCGGATATACTCATATGTTTGCTGTTGCGTCACGGGATGTTTGCCCGTTCACTTATCCACGTGCGTCTTTATCCTCGTTCTTTCCTCGGGGGCCAGCAGGCGCATCTAAACGCGTAGCACGGCTCGCCGTGGATCAATACCCGAAATTCGCCCCGCCCTCGCTGCGCGATTAAAAGCTCATTTCCTGTTTTCGTTATATACCGTTGTTTATAATTATTCGCGTTTTTATTATCTGTTTCATTATTTAAACATATTAAATAATTAATATGGCATTTAATAAATAAATTGCGTGCAATCTACAACTGTTACGATAAACATGGAATTAAAATGATTTTAAACGTTTCTTGGAATCATTTTGGAGTTTGAGATCTTTTTGTTCTTAATATTTTTTATTATATGTATAATAATTTAAAGGGTATTTTAAAATCGAATTGTGTTACTTGAATTTTCTCAGGATACATTTGAAAAAATAGCGAGCCGCGGGGCAACTCGATGCTCGCGATCTGGTCGTTCCTCCGTCGAGGATATGAGCGATAAAGCGTGCGCGATGTAATCCCGTCCGTAATACCGGATCTCCTCGAACGGTCGGAATTGTTAAGTGTCGACTAATGCGAAAGAAGTCGTATTACTCGAGCGAGCGCACAGGGGGCGGGGGGGAGCCGTTAATTCTCGCGCTTTGACATTAGCGGCGCGCTTCTTCCCCTGCGCTTTATTTCGCGGCCGGTAAACCGTAAAATGCGCCTGAAGCACCCCGGTCCCGAGCCGAGCCGAGCCGCCGTGTATATAGGTATACGCGGGGAAGATTAATAGCTTCATCTCTCCGCGAAAGACGCCGCGAAGACACCCGTCGTCGTGATCAATGCGCGTCGCGGAACGCATCGCGCCGATCGTCGCGTTTATTTGGACCGGGAGATCGATGTTCCCGGGTGAGCTTTACGAAGAGCGTGATCGGGTCGGTCTCGCCACCGCGGTGGCGGCTCGAATGTGCGCGCATCGTTTATTTCCAATGCGCCTGGAGTCATGCACGCGAGATCGAAACACAATGGCCGTTTTGCGTGTCGGATTCCGCTCGCTAAACGCGGCGAACGATTTCGCCCCGGCGTGTTCCGGAGAGCCATAAATAATCCCGGCTGTTGCGCGCGCGTGGATTCGTGTAAATCAAACGATCTCGCGGCGATCGGGGCGCGAGCGAGAATCGCGCGCGCGCGCGCGCGCGTTTTCGACAAGATCCGAGCACGCGGGATGGGAACGCGAGAAGGAAGGTGGACGACAGCGGGGAGACGCGGGGAAGAGGTGGATACGGAGACTCAATAGGTGACCTTGGCAGGCAGAGTCCTTTAAGAGAGCCGAATGGTCAACGTTCCGGGGACCTTCGGAGTCTCGTAGTCACGGACGGCCAAACTGCATCCAGACGCTCCCAATAAAGCTCGCTCGCTCGCTCTCGCTCGTACGCCTGCATCTGCAGGCGGAGCGCGCGCGCGCGCGCTCGCTCGAACTCTCTCTCGCACCTTGCTAATACCCGGCATTGGCGCGATACCCTCCTCGCGCCGACTCGACTCTCCTCTCCTCTCCCCGGCGAGGGAGAAAGAGAACTAAATCCGGATCCTTGCGAATCCGAAGAATTCTTTCTTCGGCGTTCGCAAATCCACGGGGCGGACAGCGGCTCGTTTCGCCCGTCACGCGCGCGCCTTCGCAAGAAAATTCACGCGGCCGACCGATGACGTGAATCGGTGTGTAACTACCACTCGTTAACCCTTTCTTGGGCGCCTGCTCTCAAACTGCAATGCCGCTGTGTTTCTTTTTCTTTGTTTTATTTAGTTTCAGGATCAGCGGTTTAACGTTTTAACGAGAGGAGAACGGGAAACATGGATTGATTAATTATTAGATAATTATATATGGACTAATAATTAACTTATTAACCCTATTTCCTCCAACGTTTTTTCCGCCCCTTTAATCCTCGCATCATAACTCACGAACGAATTGACGAAATTTGATGTTCCAAAGCGCAAATTAAAGCTACTACTTTTAGCTTTAATTTGCGCTTTGGAACATTAAATTTCGTCAATTCGTTCGTGAGTTATGATGCGAGAATTAGAAACTCGTAGAACACGAAAGGGCATGGTTGGAGGAAATAGGGTTAATGTATTGCAAATAAGAAAAAGAACACTGTGTGCCTAAAATTTCAGCAGCAGTATTTCTAGAATGTGATAGATCTTGTTACGGCGAGCAAGAGTTAATTGTTGATGATAAATAACACAATTAATAAAATGCGAAGCATTTATGAATAATGTAGATCTAAGGATTTTAGAAATTCGAAATTTTTTAGCTTATTATAAATAAATACATAAATAGATATACTGATTATATATAAATATGTATATATAAATTTATAGAATATTATACAAATAAGTATATAAGTATATACGAGTATTTTCGTAGAAAAGAGAAACAGATCCGTTATACAAATCCATTGAACAGATGTTTTTTGATTGATTTATTAACCCAGTTTTGCTTATTATTAGATTTCTTACATTTTACGCCGGTACGATTTTTCTCTTTTTCTTTCCACAACGAATTAGCAAGTAGATAAGCAGTAAATGTATGTACTATTACAAATAATAAACTACTACATTGATCACGAGTAATTCAAATTAATTCTCTCGATAAAAACGTGATTAACGACTTTTTTTTTATTAAAAGCCGATATTTATTCTTTGCATTCGTTAAATATGCGAACAGGAAATTTCTATCGTTTAATCGTGTGTTACGAGTCGTATTTAAGCAACGATTAATTTTATATTCAGGTCAACTTGCATAAATTATTTTCGCCAAATTCACCATTGCATTGTGCCAATCGTAATTACATACATTTTTACTCGTGCATAAAAGCACCGTGCGTCTCGCGAACGTTAATTATGTACACGCAAATTTCCCTGCACATCCTGTCTAACTTTACGTCTGCTGTCCAAATCCAGTGTTACAAAGTAAAGACAAGCGAAAGAGGAGATTCGGAAACATGTATTAAATATTTTGCGCTATCGTTTAAATAATTAAATGCATTAAAAGGCTGGGATCGTCATCACACTTTTGTATAATCGCCGCGAAGAGAGAAAGAAAAGATCCGCGATGTATCCGTTAATTGATTAAATTGCTCTCGAGTATATATGTTTAATGAGGAAAAACGGAATAATTGATATGATAATGACGTTTCGCGGTTCTGCCGGGAAATGTGACAGCTGATAAATTATCGAGGTGCTTTCGCGGTGAAAAGTTATACATGAGTCTCATTGTTTTTTTACTTTAATCGCCGCGATTTAAATCCGCAATCGGCTAATTAGACTTTCTACGCCCGTTAAATTCACGGCGAATCCGTCCCGACGCGTTCGAGCCGGCCGCGATTTATGCGACGAATGTCAATAAGTCGTTAAATTCCGAATCGTTCATAACAAATTGCGTCGATCGCGCGTCACTCGCGCGTCGCGAGGAACGACAATATATTTTTAAGCAGGTCGATGACTTCCGTTCTTGCAGGCAATGACTGAAAACAATTCGTGTGTTCGGCGAATAATTCAGGGTGAATTCTCTCGATCAGCAATAGCTGAAGCGTGTACGTAAGTCGCGCTGTTGACTTGTCAGTTATATAAATTTCTAGCCTCTTTTCTTAATCCATGACACATGTGATTCCTCTAATAGATTATTATTAGCCATAATTGCGGCTGTATTGGCAATGCAGGTTGTTTCGATCAGTGTTGTTGCCGATCAATGTTGTACTTCGCACTTAACAGCACCGATGATTCTATCTCGCTTTCCGTCCTTGAGCACTTTTTTTCTTTCTTTTTTTTTCCACAAATACAGGCTCGATCGGGAATCGAGCCCAACGTGCGATGCGGCATGACGGTCGTCCTCGAAAAGGAGATGCAATAAGAGATAATTGTATTTCCATTCGCGACAGTGACGTCAGTTTCGATTGCGCGCGCGAGCGCGCGCGCAATAACGACGCGGGCTGTGTATTTCTCGCGTTATCATTCCACACCTGTCGAACTTCTCCTCGGGCACAATTCTCATAATTTCCCGATCTTTCGCGGCGCGTTTGTGGTACCCCAACGCAGGAAACACGGAACCAATCGAGGGCCCGCGAATCATTAAGCTGCAAAGCAGCACGTAATTAACGAGCGGGAGAAAAAGTACTTTCTTGATCCGCGGGGTTATCCCGCGAGACGTGTTTCGTAAACGCGCGTAACGACTCGCGTCAAACGCCCTTGTATCGCGGCGACAAACAAAGAGTACGATAGCGCTGGTGAAGCGCAAATAGACAAAGATAAACCTCGTCGGTTCTCTCGTTTCGCAAATTCGCGCGGAGCGGTGAGGACGGAGGGGAAGGGCGATTGGAACGAATTGTGTAACGATCGCCAACGGGAGCGTTATCGCGGCGACGAGAGCGCGGCAATACAATAATCCGGATCTTCGCGATCATCGGCCGGTCGAAGGCGAACCGTGCGATCGACGATCGCGCTATATTTGCACGCGGCGTGGAGCCGAGGGGCGGAAGGGGGGGGGAACCAGGAACGATCCCGTGGCCCGTCGGACACTTTGTTTATCTACGTGGCCGTTGCAGAAAGGCCTGGCTGCAGTTGGCCGCGGCGGTAATAGCCGAAGGC
Organism: Temnothorax rugatulus; assembly: GCA_035220575.1. NCBI lineage: Eukaryota > Metazoa > Arthropoda > Insecta > Hymenoptera > Formicidae > Temnothorax > Temnothorax rugatulus. The sequence goes on from JASTWL010000266.1 coordinate 175,875, forward strand.
CAAGTCAAACGCGAGTCGATGACTCCTTTCTTTCTGGTCTCTCTCTCAGCTGGCCGCGACGACGACGCGGCCGTGCTATACGGATCAATTCAGGGTCGTAACGATCCACCTCGCGCCTCCACCGTCGTCTTTTTCCCAAGCGGCAGCGGCGCGGCGGCGCCGGGGTAGGGGCACGATCTCAGGGTCGCGTTTTCGCGAGAGATGATGAGAGTGAGAGAGAGAGAGAGAGGGGGGGGGCGGAGGTGGAGGAAGAGGTAGTGATGGAGGCGGCGGCAGCTGTAAAATATTTCGAGCCAAGGAAAGCCAGCCGCGCATTTAGCCAGCCTTCTCGGCTGATCCTTTCCTACTTTTTTAATCCTCCTGACGAGGGAAACGAGATTCATTGAAGGATAATTCTTCAAAAAAATTTGTAATCTTAAGCCGCTTCCTCTCTTCTTCTTCTTCCTCTTCTTCTTCTTCTTCTTCTTCCGAATCCGATTTGTCCAGCACGTCCATCGAAATGGCTCTGTCGACGCGACGGGAGTTCCGTTTGCCAATCGTGATTTTCGCGGATAGTTTCGCCTACGGCGACTTCGCGAACGTGTCGGGACATGCGAATGTACTTATCCCCGAGATGGAAACGTCGAACGGCGGCGACTCGCTGATTACCTCGCGCACGTTTTTGACGTCGCAGTTAGGCGAGCGATAAGGGGGAACGGGTCGGGAGAAAGTATTTCGCCCGATCGGCGCGCATTGCCACGGCCGTCCTCTACGTTGCACACGAGTCGCTTAATGATGTCGTTGACTCGTGCGACCGACTCGCGCGCGCGCGCGCGCTCGCTCGCTCGCTCGCAAGGCAACCGTATCGCAAAACCGCCCGCCCGGACCGGATACGCTCCCGGAATAAATTATTCGGCGCCGTCGTTTCGAACGAGGCGGTCAGGTGCGATACATGCTAACGAATATGAATACGAAATCGCGACGCCACGCGCAAACCGTGCTTGAGTACTCGCGACGCGACGCAGGAAGTCGAAACCAACTTTAACGTCGAAGCTGTATCGTTTTTACTCGGATAATTAGGAAATGTATTAAAATATAATATTTTAAAATGATAAACACTAGATACAGTGAGTTATAAAATCACAGTTAAGATAATAAGTATATTTTATATTTTTTCCGTAAATAAAAAATAATTCATATAATAATTTCTAAAAGAAATTGGGATTTTAATTTGTGGAGCTACAATAGACACAGTAGTCTCTCTTATTCGCGGGCCCAATCGCGAATTTATCGTTTATCGTGTCGCGCCTAAATGCGCACTCCGGAAAAAAGAAGTGCAGCGCACACCCACGACGACGACGCGGTCGCGCTCTTTCGTGGTGGGCCCCAGTTAGAGCTATCGCGGGCTTCGCTCGCCATAGCCTGATCGGCGGGGCACGGGGGAGCACCTTGTGGCATCTCACGGTGAGGCTGGGGGGAGCACGGCCGGGCCGGAGCGGGGAACGAGCCGGCGGAGTAGGGGAGCGGGTCGGTGCAGCGCAGCGGCAGCAACGATGCAATTAGGCGAGTTATGCAGAATGACGTCACACTTCGGTCCGGGGTAACTGTGCTGAGTCAAGGACAGCCTGCCCAAGGCCCTGCCGAGCGACCCCTCCCTCCCTCACGCCTTCCCTTTTGCCCATCGCGTGGAAACCCGCTCCTCTCGTCGCCTCGCGCGAGTCTCTCTCCTTCTCTCGCGCCATCCGGGGGCGTCGCGTTTTCTCTTTCTCTTTTTTCTCTCTCTTTCTTTCTCCCCGAGATCATTCCACGGCCTCGTTCGCTCTCGCAGGCCTCGTTGGTCTTCTTTGTTGTCCACGAACAAAGTGCATTGTCGTTAAGTTAAATCACGCCCGATCGACCGACCGTCGCAGACGAGAGATAGCGAGAAAAGGCGGAGGAAACGGCAGCCGATCGACGTAATCGGGGCCGATATTAGGAGAATTTGTCATTCGTTGTGTTTTCTTATGCTCTAGAACAGTTCTGACGTGTTTCTCTCGAACGACGGAAATGTCTGGCTTTCGATGACACTGCCTCTCTAATTGCGTTTCAACCAATGATAAGAAATCACTGCGCTCTGAATTGCATTATATAATTTTATACAATTTCATTACTTCTCCATAGACTAATTAAACAAAGTAAGAAAATTAATTGAAACACGGGTAGCATTTACTACATTGGACTGTTGCTGCAATATCAAATTGATAGAATTGATAGATACAGTTTACCTTTCGTTAAATTAACGTCATTGGAAGAAGGCGAAAATTATTTGTTAATTATTATCACTGGTTATTATTAATTAATTGCGAATACAAAATTAGTGCGATCAATATTCGAGCATGTGCAGATTATATGCAGATATTTAAAAATATCCGGGTATTTATAGGATATTATCTTAGGTATTACCTGGATATCCGGGTACCCACTTTATTACAAGATAATTAGCAGGTACCGAGGTATCCAGGTTCCGCTTGGAAAATAATATGCAATAAAACAATGTAACGCATGCATGTTGTTTCGCGTAGAATCCATCGTGAGGTGTAACGCTACCATTCGAGACGCTTTCTCCGTTCGCGTAAACAAGCTAAGGAGTACTCGGGAAGTTTTTACGCGGATATTAAGTCCCGGAGCTAATTAACGATCTCGGGTGATAGACAGGTATCCAGACGTGTGTATGTATTACCTGCCTGCGGGCGCGAGTATCGCTCGAAGCACCTGGGTATATTCGAGTAATATTCGTATCGTAAAAATGTCTTCGTTTGACCTCACCTTTTTTTACTGTAATTTGTAAAGTTGTTCTCATATTCTTTTTTCAGCATCGTATTCTGCATCTTTTGCTGATGTCGTAATTATAATTACACGTGTACTAAAGGAATCTTCTTTAAATCTCGTTTATACATAAATAAATAAATAAAAATCCAATACAGCTTATTTTTAAATATCGTGAGTTATATTTAAGAAAAACATTGACTGCTTTTCTAAAACTGTAGAAAACGTTAGTAAGTACATGTCTTTCGAGAGCATGCGTTTAACATGAGTTCAAGAGAAGCTTTTTTCGGTTCGGGAGTAAAAAGATACCTAAATCTCCGTATACTGACAGCGCTATCGAAATAATCGGTCAGGCGCAGCCTCGGGGTTCCAGCTTTATTTCTCGTTTCGTAGATCGAGAACAAATAAACGCGTCGGCAGCACGAGAAGTCGGCCCGGTTCGCCTTGGAAGCGATCGCGTTTTAACGCATCGATCCGTGCTTGACTGCACGTCTCGCAATTTTCAGCGCCGGGATTTCGGCGGCCGTCAAATACAATGTATAACGCGCGAGTTTTCTCTCTCCCTCTCTGCGAGAATCGGAGTATTATTATCGGGACACGCGCGATTGCGTCAGGGTAATACTTTTTATCTGGGCGTACCAGACGCGTGTTTGTCAGATCTAGTCACCTCGGCGTTACCTCGACGAAAATAAAAAAAAGATCGTTGAACGCGCGCGCGGTCACGCTTTTTCCTCGTTGTGACGCAGCGATAACCGGTCAATCTTTGGTTGATTCTGGCGGACGATAAGCGACGCTGCGCGTCGCTTTTACTTACAAGCGCAATTGCAGATAAAAACGCCCGATGCTTTCCGAATGCGTGACGCTTTTAAGAACGGCGATCGTAACGCCGCTATTGTGATAACCATAGTTTTATACCGATGTTCTCAATGCCGGAAAAAATGTGTCATCATCGTATTTACGCGGAATCTAGATCGGGAAACCGCAGACTTGCCTAGAGAGAAATTGCGAATTTAACTTGTCGCTTATCACGACAATAAGAGTACCGTTTTTTAATCTAGAATTTTTACAATCGAGATTTTATATCTGCTCTTTCTTAAAATGTTACGTTTCATGTAGCCTTTTCAATGTCGTTACTCAATGTCGGGCAATGCGCGTGCATTACAAAAGCGGCGTCTGATTCGCGGCGACCTTTAAGCAATTTAATCGAATGCCATGCGAAAGAAACGCTTTGGTCATCGCAATGAGACAACGCGCCGCGCTCCTCGCGAGAAGAGGATAAGGAGTCTTTTTCTATTTGATTCCGGCATTGCTTTATAGGGAAGTCGATCAACTTGCGCGCGAGTCGCCGCTGACGTTTAATTAGAGACGATCGTGCAATCGGATTAGTTATATCTCATATATCATGCGTGATTTATATGATGCTCGCGCACAGGTTGATATTGGTCTCTCGTTACGCGCGTTCTCAATCTTGTTTGCAAAGAGCTGTTTTTACGCGCGTAGTTACGAGCAAGGTCTTGTTGACGGAGAGAGATATCTCGAAGGTTTCCGAATACTCGCGGTTATGTGAAAATTTCTGTTCCGTTTTAACCCTTCGCGTGTAACGTCGGGTCACTCGTGCCCTGGCGAAAGTGACTGTCCCCTGTAGCTCGAAGGGAGGGAAGGGGGGCGGGACCAAACTATACTGAAAAAAATTGTATACTACTAAGCTACTAGCTCCCCAAGCGCCGACGGTCTAGTGCGTAAACAGCCGTTGTGAGAGCCAGACGAAATTTTGAAAGTGCACGAGTGACCCGACGTTACACGTTACGTTGATTAAAAATAGCAGGTGAGTAAAATGTTTATTTTAATTTGGATGTTTTTTTTACTAAAAATTCATGTTCTTTCATTGGGAATTGATAGATTAATCTTAGTTATCTATAAATATCAATCTATTAATCTATCTTTACAGCAAGATGAGTTATGTTTTGACTGTGCACAATAATCCTCGATGTTACTATAATTTTTTCATATTTTTGTACTTTTTTATAATTTTGTAATAAATAATTGTGATTGATTACATTTTCATAAATAAAATTGATTAAAAATGAATAAAATGTGTATTTTACTGTAATTTGTACCTATTTACGTACTTTCAAAAAACGTGATTTTGATGCTCAAAACTTAAGCATCCCATTAATTTATACATACTTCTAATATTTTTTTCTTTAAAGTACTATTCTTTAACTTTAATTTCCCGTTCGAATTTTTAAAATATATTAATTTTTGCCAAAGTTACGATTTTTTGAAAAAAATGGTCCATTCTTCACGTTTTTATTTGTTTATATAAATATATTGTTTAAACAAATGAAAAAATCGGCAATACAGCGATTGATCCTTAAAGTAGGATAGTTAATAAAGTAACATGAATTTTTTCAGATTTTTTTACAACACTTTAAAGTATTTTTTAGGCGTCGGACACGAGTGACCCGACGTTACATGCTACAGGTGCCGAAAAAGACGTTACACGCGAAGGGTTAACAACCACGACGCGCCACAGCTGGATGTGTTCTTCAGCGGCGCGAAAACGTGCTGTTTTCCAGAATAACACACGAAGACACGAAACCCCCGACGACGGCCGTTCGTTCAACTTATTATTTCTGCAGCCTCGGTTATCGTTGTTTTTGCAACGTTGGGGTACACGAACGTTATTTTACGCAGCGAGATAAGTCCGCTCCTCGCGCTCCTCGGCTTCTAGGGGAGCCTCTTCCATTTCTAATTAAGACTTGCGTCACGGAATTCGATTCTACGATTGACGTAGTTGAAATGCTAATGAAACTTTCGCGCGCGATTAAATAACAGCTCGGCAGTTTGCCGCCGAACGTTGCGTTCATCGTTAGGCGCATCCATTGTTCGTCGTTTCATTCACAATTGATTACATGCGCGACCGTTTTTCGCGACGTTTATCTCTTCAAAACGTTATTACGAAGAATCCGTGTGTTCTGCCCCGTTGATGTAACAAACAGAACTTTTTACGCTAGGAGAGAGGGGGCGGCGGGAAGAGCGCGGAAGATTTACAGAGGGGGAGAAGATTGTGTGATTTCGTAATGACGTTATAATATCGCGCTAATACCACCGGTGCGCTGCGGCGCAATTCGCAAGAACACCGCAAGCGAGATTCTATGTCATGGACCCAGCCTTGGTTCTTCGGAGCCTATCCGCGAGAGATGATGCGGCCAAACCCAATTATATATTTATTCGCTACGTAATAACGCGCGCCGCTGGCCCTGATCCGACGGCAGCCACGGCGCGGCCGCACGGCATGCGATTCTTGTATAATCGCTGTTATGTAACGCGCGACGTGAGGCGGCATCCAGCGGTCGCGACATTGGCCCACGAGAGCCGAGGATTAGACGATTAGACTCCCGTTCTGCCGATCGCGTTACTTACATGACAGGTGGCCCGAAGGGCGAAAATCGATCGGCGGCGACCCCAACGATCCCGGTGTCGCGAACGAAACAATAGTCGGTATCTAACGGGCGTCACTTTTATTTTCGGCGCTGCCGGCAGAAATAACCGCAATCGCGGTTTTCTTAAATGGAGGTTTCTCAAATTGAGCGTTTCTACGAGTTGGGATTTACATTCCGATCGTCCCGATTGTGTCAATATATGCATGTACAAGACGGAACGATAACGATATCCCGCGTTGCCTGGCGGTGTTCCAATCAATTCCTCACTAGAGTTTCGCGCCTTCATCTCGTTCCTGCGAGACGCGAACGTAAATCACCCGTGATCGATTGTACCGCGGCATTAAATGCGAAGGCAGTGTCGAAGGTGAAACGGCGGATTAGACGGGAGCAGGCACGGCGAGATAAGATCGCCAATGACATTTCCCTTTTAGCGTCTCGCGAGGCGGCGCGGTGTGTGTCATTTCACCTTGTCGTAATGGCTTCGCTAACGGTACCCGCGCGACCGGTTGCGCTATAGATTAAAAAAAAAAAGAATTTTTTTGTAGCTTACTTTTGCGGACCGCGACGACGCGACGTTTAACGCTGATTCATTATCTGCTCCCCTTTATTCCGACATTTTTTCCTTGATATGGTTGAGACGTTTAATTGATCCGCGCTCCGATAGTAATAATTTCCCGGCGTGTTACGAGGATATTGCGCGAAATAGTGTCAGCGAGATAATCGCTGATTACCGCGCGAGCACATGACTACACGCGGTTACGATGTGCGTAATTCATTATAAGATAGCCGCTTGCGCGCGTTACCTTGTGTGTTGTAAGCTGCTGTAACGGCTACGCGCTGCCGTGAGTGAGCGTTACATAAAATAGTTATAACGCTGTTATATAAAAATGCACCGCGAGTAGTGTGAGTCTACTCGTGCGAGATGCGTACATAATATCGCGCGCCCGACTGAATCGCGATTCAACGCCATTAATCAATCGAAGCTAATGAGATTTCCCTCGATGCGAGATTTTTAACTCGCGATCGCGAACAACGCCAGCCTCTATCTCACTCTCGTGCGTTTTGTTTCTTTTTTTTTCCTCCGTTCTCGTTTATCGCGCCCGTCCATCTCCGTGCATCGCGTTCTAATTGCGGGTTTCGCTCTCGATCGTTCATTCCTAGGCAACGCACGAGTTCCCGCGAGGAAACGACGCGGGTGTGTGCGTGCGCGGGGTCCTTCGCCGCGCGCGTTTTCCGCGTGGGTTCTTCGCGCGAATCGCGCGGGATTGAAATATCGCGCAGGTGGTATCTGTTACGGCAGGTGAGGTGACGTGGATCAAAGAAAATTCTATCGCGTTCACGGACGAGCACGGCCGAAGGCCGACGTTCTCCCGACGACGGCAGAAACGGTAAAGTGACGAATGGCAGTGACGCGCGCGCCCACGACTCTATGGTCGCGAGATCTTATCTCGGCTGACTATCACATAACCGACGTGTCAGATATCGATCTGCGACGCGAATCGTGGAGGCCTCTCGCTCCCCAGATGTGGCCGGTTGCAGTTTACGAAGATAGCCGCTAATTAATTATACGTTGTCACGCACCTAGCGAGACGCGCGCAGATCGACGCGCCGCGCCGTCGCGACGCATCACGCGCATCGATAATAATTTAACCGGTAATGGCTGTAATTAGAGTCTAATTGTAATTAAACTTGTCCGGTACGAACTCGAGACGGTCTGATGGTAATTTAGCGGAAAGCTTGTAGCTTTAATCCTCACGAGAGTCTTTCTTTGCGTGGCGAGGAACACGTAAGCCCGTTCGGCCTTTATCACATTCGTGAGTCACAGGCGGAAGAATGGTTGCCGTGCAACGAAATGACGCTAGTCTCTGTACTTCGATCGCTTTCTTTCTACGGGCATTTAGTGCGTTTATTAACTGTCCTTATCTTTCGAGCTTTAGGGATGATTATTCGAAGACCTAATTGCTCTTTTCTTCATATTCATAGTTTAAGTAACCTAATACTTTAGATAATAATAATAATAACTAGATAACGCAATACATTTACAAAATACATACTTAACAACAGGATGTTTGAAGTCTGTAGACCTGATAAAAACACGAAAGGAATCATGTCTGTCTAATATAGTCGTTGCATTGATTGTATTGGAGTTCGAGTGCATTATTTTTCTATTAGCTTTATCTTACACTATGTTATTTTCGTTTCACGGTCACACAAAGCTTAAGGCATTTATTGCTTTATCTTTTGAGATTACGTAATATACTCTATTTTTTTACATTAACGTAACATACTTTTCCCTCGAAATTCGAAGTAAGATTCTGCCCGACATTCTCAATCGGGAATTCCGGCCGCTTGTCTATTTTGGACCCCGGTCTTTCCGGTCGACGATTTTGCATTGCATTCCACAGTCGATTCCACGTCCCACTGGTCTACTCACCGTCTAATTTCATTGTCGCGCGCCGGTATTACCGGTGTGCCGAGGCGACTGCATAAAAGGAAGTCGGCGGGCTCGCCATGTGAACGACGTCTATTTCCGGCTGCTTTCCTCTTCGGGGCCTTTTTGCTCCATTTGTCACGCGGCGCGTTAATTGGGACGGGCCGTTTTCGGTTCCCTTCGAACATACTCTGATGCACGAGTTCGATTATTCGCGTTTTGGGAAAACGAACCGCGACGGCCAAGTTTTCCGCGCTCATTACGTAAACCGCGTCGTAATATAATTGCATATGCGATAATCGTGAACATTCGCACGATGAGCTCGAACGTTTCTTGGCTCGTGCCATGCCAACGTGACGTAATTACGCGCCACTTCGTTGCAACGCCATTCCAAGAGACGATTCGTGTTTGATTAGAAATGACTTTGCGTGAACAATTGTTGTTGCTTCAAATGAGATCTCTCCTGAGATACATTTTTATTAACCTATTAAAATAGATTCCGACAACTCCTAGGTGCTATATATCATGTAATACATATGATAATACGATCTAAGACTTCTAGAAATTTATCTTGAAAAATTTTTATCCTCTATCTGTTAGAGGAGATAAAATAATTTAAGAAAAATTTCCGATAAGCTTGCATGCATTTATTTTGACAAACGTGCGTCTCGTTTTTCACGAAAATCAGGGAATTGTGCGGGAATGCACACAACGCGGAACAAAATAGTCCTTAAGCCATTACGTTCCTCCTGTACAATCGGATTACCGATCGCGAATATAAGCACCTGCTGTGACGACAATCAAATTTCCGAGGCGGCGCAATTGCGGCGTAGCGCATCGGGGATTTCTTCATCATTACATAGAGGAATCACCCTCTCTCGACTCTCTTTATCTGCCTTCTCCCCCTCTCGATCCGATTCTCGGAAACGCCGATTACGGGGAAGAGCGAAAACAGCCTCGCTCTTCGTATGTGCACCTGTTTATCCCCGGTGTACGATTACGAAGCCGATTTCGAAATGACGCGCATGAGCGAATAAACAAATTCGTTGCGCAATTACCGTCTAATGTCATTGCAAACACGTATATTGTCGTATTGCGTCCCTCCCTGGTCGGCTTATCGCCGCGCGATAATCGCCCAGTGACGTACTCGTTCGCTTGCATCGTTATCTTTTCGTAACAATGCAATGGCCGATGCATTCCGCTTTGATGCACTTCCGTCGCGTCGATTGTCGTTTCGAGAAAATCGACGCTTTATCTGCTTTTCGTTTTTTCACTGATTAAACCTACGTTAGTTAGCTTCAGACAATGATCGGAGCTTGTAAATCGGGGAAAAAAATCCTGTTCTAATAGAACGCACACGACTTGTGAACGACATTTCGATAGATACTCCAAGGTCGTAATTCCATCGATGATAAGCGATATTTTTAATAGCCAATCGAACGGTTATCGTTCGACCGTGATGATTAATCGACCGAGTAATTTCAATAACACAAAACATTTAGACTCGACGACGAAACGTCGCATTGATGATGAAACATTCGGCGGTTATTTGACACGCTATTACGTGTACAAATGTACGTGCGGAGTTATCAAGCTGCTGCTGCTTATGATTCATTGTTACGAGTGAATTGAACGTCGCAGGCGATGATTGGTCATAATTTGCATATATAAAACAAGATATTATACTCTAATTATAACTGTCAAAGGTGACTAATTAGCCATTCCTTATCCTATAATTCCGATTTAACTTACATATTTACATTTATTTCGACGAAATAATTCTTTAGTCGTAATAAAATTTATAAATAATCACGAGGATGAGAAAAACTGAAATCCATCCACGTTGAATTTTTTATGCGAGCGACGAATATGAGAGGTTTATATAATCGTGAAGCGATTAAACTTTTGTGTAAACCGTCCGAATCTTTCGATCACGCATGGAGCATCTCGGGACGTTTTTCATTTACGTTTGCAAGAAACCAATATCGAGGCGGTAATTGTTATCGCCGTATCGGGTGACCCATTTGCCTCAAGGCTACGCATAATGCGGACGAGCGTTCGTTTGTAACGCGTTAGGTCTCGCGCGTCGCACCGCAAAGATTACGCAATGAGATGAAGCGTCGCGATACTTAGTTCTAATCTGTTGTATAATATTTGTTTGAGTAGCGTGCGAGATAATGCGGGCTCGCCCGCGCGTTTATCGCCGCGCGTTATTCGGCGCGCGAGCGACGATAAACCGGAAGATATAGTTTCTCGACGGCGCGGGCGGCGTACTTATTGTTAGTGCGACTGACCTCAAAAACGCAACCGCGATGATTAAGCGCAATTTTCGGAATAAGGCTGCGTTTCCAATATCCACGATGGATTTCAAATCGCGATAGCGAAATAAGCCCGATGAAAGTACACTCGCGTGCGCGCGCGCGGCGAATACGAAGGCAGAGCGGTTGCCACGGCATTTCTTCGGATTACCAGCTTTCTCTCTTATTATCTTTTATTTTCAAATTAGACAGAAATGAGCGCAGGAATATCAGTTATGAAGCGGCAACCGCGGAATCGCCAATGAAATTGGTTCTTACCGTAAGAATAGACAAAATAGACGATGTTAATTATAAATTAGAGATGTGCGAATCAAGGATTTTTGATGTTGAATCGAATTGTTGATATATAATTTTTAATTAACAATGTAATTATTATTAGATTGAATTTCGACACGTAGATAATAAGGGAATATTTTAATGGAATGGAGAAATAATATTAATTATATAATATAAATTTTTTTTTAAAGCAAAAAAACATGTTGAAATATTTAATATAAAACTAATAAAATATACTTTATTTAATGTCGCAGTAATTGAACAATTATATACTCTTATGCAATATCCAATAACATTATCTAATTACATTATTACATACATAGAAATTAAAATAAAATAATATAGTTTATTAGTAAAATAAATTATTAATACTCATGGCTTACTTTTTTTTTACGCATATTCATACTTTTACTTTACAATTTGATAGGGTCACAAGGCACGTCAAAAATTAGAAATAAACTCTTTGACTGTTACTTAGCCGCTCAGTGAGTGGTAATAATACTGAATGCACCTATTAACATGATTGTACTATTGCTCATTAACGGGAAATATAATTTTATACAATTGACATTGTACATGATTCGTATTCGATCCATCTAGATTCGAAATTACCGAATAGTTCGGATTCGAATCATATAGAAATTCAAATTCGAACAGTTCGCACATCTCTATTATAAATAAAATCTCTTTTACATCTCTCCACTATTTTTTAAGTCTTTATTTGTATTGATATCCGTTCCTTTGCATAAACTTTTAGTAATTATGAAATCGATTGTGCGCGGCTAATTACTCGCCGTTGACGGTTAATGCCGTCACAGTTTTGCGTATCTGGCGACACGTAACGCTCTATTAGTCGCCGATATCGGATTTTACGAGCCTATTGCGATCCGGCATGCACATTTCGCGTGCATTTTAGTGTGTCACGTGAAAGCTCCGACGCGCATCGGGGATCGCTCCGGTCGCGACTACGTAACGGTTTCGTATCGTCGAAACGAGGCTAGCGCCGGAAAAAAATCGCAGGCAGCAGCTCAGGCCGGGTAGAAAGTTGACTGGAGTTAGCCGCGGTGCGATACGCGAGGATCAAGTTCCAACTACGAAGGTTCCGCGCGCGAATTGCATAAACCTTGCTCTCGCGTGCACCTAAGCACTTTTATTCCTTGCCTTCTATTCCTAATCGCGAAAAGAAGCTTCTTACCGTCCGCTCTCAACGCCCTCGAGATTTGTGAGGCTATAATTCGTGACTCAAAGTCGTAATCCGAAAAAAAGCTGCGCTTTGAACCACCTTGGCGGATTATTTTTTCAAATTCCTCTCATTTTGAGAAAAGAGATATCTTCGCGCTTCTGTGCGTCTCGATACAATTCGGCGCGAAGTTTCGTCGCGGCTTTTGGCAGTCGATTCCGACACAAGGACGGCTTGAGGTAGGTCCGGTTCTCTCTCGTGGATTTCGGAGTTCCCATGGCGAGAGGAGGAGGGATCGGAGAGGGATAAGACACGGTTGTGGAAGGTGGGAGGTTGTACACGCGGTGAAGGTACGGCGTGGTTCCGTGGAGAGGAGATGAGCGACGATAGGGACTCCGACGTCGAGGTGGGAATTGGCGGCGAACGGAAACACCGGACGACGACGACGACGACGACGATGATGAAGGGGAGGCGGGACGGAGACGTCATCGTCGCGTTGCACTTTCTTCTCCGACGACGTGCACGCATGCAACTTGCGTGCACTTCACCTTTCTCTTTCTCTTGGTAGCGCCCGCTTGATCGTTCCCGACACGAGAGTGTGTGTCACATTGCTGGCAGTGATCTCGTTTGAACGGGACTGCTGCGTTTCGAAATCGTGGGAGGGCACGGCTGACATAAATTTTTCGACGTTGGTTAATCGATGACGATTCACGCTGCTTTCTGCGCTCGAAGGAATTTATTTACAGGTCGTTCGAATGAAAATAAATGACGTTTTGATGAAGGATGATAAATGATATCTTATAGTATCCTTCTTATAATAATACTTATGATGTTATAAATCTCGGTCGAATTGGCAAAGACGCCCATCGGATTGTAAGGAGATCCAGTCTCCGGTTGGGGTTATATTTTCGCAATAAATTCTTTTTTGTGATCCAAATGGGATGTTTACTAGCATCAAAAGTTAAACCGATTTAAATATGTGGATTTACTGTCCCAATAAAAATTGTGTTTTAAAACAAATAAATATAATCGACGCGCAGTATATTGAGTTGCATTGGAAAAAGTATACAAAATTCACATCAAAATTTTATTATTAGGCTACCGAAATCTAGCCTGACCGAAAAATCGAAAATGACATCTTCTCTAATTAATTGTAATATCTAATATTAATCTCATAAAATCAGAAGACAAAACATTTCACTTTTGAATAATTGGGAAAAATTATTTATTTTATATTTGTTTTAGATCACATACATAATTATAGTAATAATAATCTTTATTGCTAATGTACAAAATTAATAAGTATTACATAAAAGACGTAAGGAAAAGTGAAAGAGAGAATTGAGAGAGAGAGAGAGAGAGAAAAACTTAATTCTGAATTTTATTTTTTTATGACGGAACGAAGTAAAATGATAATTGTTCTTGCTATCTTTCGATGTCCCTGGGATGCACCGGAATGAATTCAGTGTCATTGTCAGTTCTGCCGTTTGTGCGCGGATCGTCGCGCTTTCACCGTGAGATTTTTACCCGATTTCGCAGCTCGTTCCACGGTATCCTTGAACCGATCGCTTTACGACTCCGATTCAAGATTTACGACCAAGGTCCGCGGGACAATTTTCTCTGACATAATTACGGGTTCTCGTGCGAGAGAAGGCGGCCGCTTCTCGCGGTCGAATATATCGCGTCCATCGCACGCACGCACGCAACCAGCAGCGCTGATAACGAACGCTCCTCAAGGCGTTACGCGCACGCGATATGACGAAATCGCGAACGAATCTAAAAGCTTCGCCATGGATCCGGCGACGCTTGAGAACGCAAAATTATGGCGTAAATTACGCATGCGAGATTTCATAATGCCGTGTATTATGTCGATGGCTCGATTTGAAGAATGCGAAACTACGTTGCGAAATTTTATTGCACTTGCGAGAAACGTCAAGTGCGAGAACGAGAAATTGTTAATAGCTAATAGCTCTACGGAGGTTTCGATTCTCGAACTTGGACGACTCTGAAAAGAACGGAAGGAGCTCTCTATACCGAGGTGAGGCGGTGGGGGATCGGCTAACGAGCAGGACCTTCCCTTCTTTCTCCAGCCTCGACTCTCTCCCCCTCACGCCTTCTCTCTCTCTCTCTCCCCCCCCTCCCCCCCGTTTCCTCCCCCGCTGTATCTCGACAAATGCGTAACTACCGACACGCGATGCACTTTCATGAAACTTTCAGCTTTCCATTGGCCGCAATACGGCGGAATGGAAAAGAACCGACATCTCCCACGTTCGTTGCCTAGGTATCCACGTCCGTCGCGCGACATCGCCCACCTCCTTTTCTCGTTCACTCGTGCGAAATTAATGTCTAGCAAATTAAGCGTAAGATCTCGATTCTACAATCGCATAATGTAATTACGTGACATTTCTAATCACCGACGTTTTTATTGATATTTATCTCTATTGATAATCTATTTATAATCGACAAACAATAGTCTGGCCGATATTTCGCTGGCGTGGAGCTTTAGTTCTGCGAGAAACGTTTTGGATTCACAGATCAGTTCCGTCGACGAATGATAGATTAGATTAGTAAGAAGGGCGCGCGTTGCGACGCTTTGCTATACTTGACGGGGGCGATTTCGCTAATCGGATGAGGACTTTCACGAATTATAACGATCCGCGTAGAGAAAGGCGAAACCGCGCGCGGTTATCGGGGCCTAATCGCGACGCGAGAGTACGAAGAGTAACGATTCCTTGACATAAGAGCCGCGGAATCGAAAGCGCAATTTCCTTGGCCGTGGCAGCGAGCGGCGCACGATGATTTTCTCCGGGAGATTGTCTCACAGCGATTACCTAAATGATTATACATCCGCCGCACTTTCATCGACGTCTAATTCACGATGGTGTTACCCGCGAGTTACTTTATCTATAAAAGGAGACTCGCCGTAGCGTTGCGACGCTGATTGGTACGGGCAAGAGAGGGAGAGAGAAAGAGAGAAAGAGAGAAGCGCGACGGCGCGGAGCCACGAGTCGTCTAATGGAGAAAGTCTCTTCCATTTCTCCCTTCTGCAACGATGCATCGATGTCAAAACGATGCAAAAACGCGTAATACTCGTGAAATTACGCGTCAGGAACATTCTCTGCCTCCGACGTGCCTGGCTCGTTCAATTTCGCTCGGCACGGCGCGATATTTTCTTTCTTTCTTTTTCCTTTTACTCTGCAAAATATTCACGCGATTTTAGGCTGTCACTTGTTCAATCAGATCCCGGACTCGCGCTTCCGAGCCACGAACGGATGTCGCGATAATCGATCGCGGCCGTTTTCACTGCGACGACCCACTTTCCGCCGCCGGGGGCCGGTCGGTGCAGTCTGGTTTTATCGTGGCTGTTACTACTGCGCGGATCCACGCGGTGCCACGTTACCACCGGAGAGAAAGTCCTGATCTCGAACGTGAAACCGCCGCCGCGACCGGGCCGCGAGATTTTCACGTCACATCCTATCCGCGGCAGCGTCGCGCTCTCCGCTCGGCACCGCGAAAAGAATGTGGAAAGCTGCGGGATTCCATCGCGAGCCATTGTCGTCGCCGGAGAAAGTGGACTAGAGACTTTCGGGATGAGATCCGGCGATCGTCTTTGATTCTGCGGAGCGATCGATCGTTGAGCACTCTCGTCTTTATCTTACAGATGCTCGCCTTCCGTTCAACAAATCTGTAATAATATTTACCCTGATTACTGCAGGTCATGAATTCTACTATATACGCTTGACATCCATGGTTCTCGAATCTATAGTACGCAGACATTTATTATCATAAGTGTCCCAATAATAATAAATGAAACAGGATCGTTTATGAGATAAACAATCAGTTAGAGAGAAAAACACTATTTACGATCTTGGGCTACTAAGACCAGTCCAGGCCTTAAATAGCGTTTTTCTCCCTAATTGATTGTATAAATTTCCCATTTGCCATTATCCTACCCAAATTCGGAAGGACGTATTGTTATAAAGGCGGTGGATAAACCCGGAACGCGAGTAACGTAACAGTGTTACACGTTGATGGCGCCGGCGCGGTGGCAATGAACTCTTTCGCCTTTCGAAATCGCAATCGTCGGGTGCGTAATTCAGGCACGTCTTGGCGCGTAACGCCAAGCTATGACGGATACCCCGCAGGTGCCATGCCGCGGGGAATTTCGAGGCGGTCCCAGCCATAGAAACGGCTCTCTCGAAAAACTTTCGAAGGCGATGAACCTGGCCGTCGAACTCAAGCAAATGGAACGAGTCCGCCCGGTTCGCGTTTCGAGGCCCGGGCCGAATTCAAGTTCAGGGCCAGCGGCAGCGGCCTTCGGCGCCGTTGAGAGCGCCGAATGGCTCGCAACAATCTTGTTTTCTCGTCGCTTCGTTCCTCCATGTGGACCACAGACTTTCAATACATTTGACGCCTTTCGTTTGGTACATTGCGAAACGGAACCTTCTTCTCCATTCACTCTTTCCGGAAGCGTTCCTGATGGTGTTTACTTTTCGTAAGAATGTTATTTTTAGAATTTAAACACAGAATAAGAGAAATAATGGCATCGCTGCGTAGAAAGATAACATAAGTGTGTGAAGATTATCCTAATTAGTGATAATAAGTGTGTCGCTCGCTCTAGATCGTTTCCTTCTCGCTAGGAGCTCTATTTTCTCGTTTCTGTAAATGTTTGCGGATTAATGGGCGAGCGCGGGTCTACATGCGCGCGGCGCTTCCTTCGGAACAGGGGAAGGTGGAGAATGACGGCTTTTATTCGTGGTGAAAGAGACCCGGCAGCGAGAGGTATTGGGGTCAAGTGCCACCATACTAGGCAGCGCGCGCGCGCGCGCGAGCGTGAGCGCGCGATGAGGCCTACTTTACTTAAACTAGACTGCCACACCGTGAAACAGTAACGCCGCGTTGCGAAGTCACCGCGCCGCCGCGGCTTCCTCTCCATATAATGTAATTTCACGACGGCGACGAACGACGATCGCGATGTTGGACCTTTCTAATCGTGGCCTGTATTTTCGAGCCGCGAGGAATTATCCTCGTTACCGCGTAAGTGTTACGTGGCCGAACGCGATTATTTCGATCTCTCGAAATTGCGCCGCGCCGGCGACAGAGAGATCGAGACGTATCCTTTCCGACCGATTAGCGGCGGAAGAGATGAATCATGAGAGAGAGAGAGAGAGATGGGATGGCTCGACGATGAACCATCGGAAATGACCACGCGGGTTCGTTACGATCGCGGAATAACACGGCGGAGAAACGTTTTTGCCGCGAGATCGTCGTTCGTTCCGTCGATTGTATCCATCGGTGATCGCCGTTGCGAAATACTTGCGTCAAGTATATAACGTGAAATCTTTGCTCTGCGTCGTTGGCCGCATAGATAAAAAGAAGTGTCAAATCAACACTGAAATACTTAGATATATATACGCAGGAATATATAATCTTTTTATAAGAATTTCAACTTATTATTTCAATATTTTTTTCTTGGTCGAACTGTATATATAAAACTATATAAAAATTAACTTTAACTATCTAAATGACTTAATTCAAGCGAGTTTTCTTCGTTTAACGCAATATAATCATTTCAAGATTATATATATTCTTGCGTTTACAAGTATATCAGTGTTGATTTACACTTCTTTTTTTTCCTGTGCGTCATCGGCTGTTTTGACGACGTTACGATTTAGCACGCGAGTCTTTATGTGTCTTGAATTGCGGCTCTTCCGAAACGCGCGTTCTCGAATCCGTCAATCTGGTCGACTGGAATTTCTCTAAGTTATAGTCGGTCTTCTCTCCTCGTTATCCAATTCTCGTTATTTTACTCAGGAAACAATGATCTATGTGCGAACGTACAATTAACGATTTGTTCCGGCCCGAGTTTCCCCAATAGAAAATTCAACGGAGTAATGATAGGAGAGAGATAATAGTTTCCATGTACAATTACGCCGGCGGTGAAATTATGTATCACCGTATTATACGCGCTCGCCATGGCTACCGTGTGTATGTAATGGAGATTTATCACTTTTGTACATAAAACGTCAGCGCGCGGTTACTCGTATTAAATTATACGTCGCTCAAGTGAAACTACAGATATAACTCTGCTAATTAGGTAGTTCAACATTTATCTCACGTTGGTGTGTTTTATTTAAAATCTTTTCAATTTGAAATAACAGATTAAACTCTTGATATATACAATTAACCGTTCGCAGATATTATACACGCGAGTGTATAAATATATATATGTGTGTAAAATACGAAATGAAATTCCGTATCGAGCGAATTTGAATATAATACTGATTGATATACAAATAAATTTCAGTCTCTGATTTTCAGTAACAAACAATCAACGTATAAGGTTAAGCACTCGTAAAAGGTCAGATATAATGAAGCTAATTACCTTTAAATAATGCCTTTTAAATCAAATAATGCATTATTATGTATAACCTATTCTGTATTAATGCAACCGAAATGAAAACTCCCCGTTTAATTTTGCCTGGTGATATAATATCAGATGGGCTATTCTGAAACGCGATCTTCCGCGCAATTGTAGCCTCGAAAAGTAGGTCTTGTCGGACCTACGTGTTCCAAGTTCCAAATCTGTCGGTTAGTCCATCAACTCGGGCTGGTGTCAAGTCGCTGCGAAAGACGAGCACTTTTACAATTCAAGTTACAATAAAGATTAGATAACCGAGAGTTGTAATTCTATATATTTATATGTATATATGGAATTACGACTACAGAGTCGTAATGTATATACATATATAAATCTCTCTGACCTCGATATTTTATCGATATGGGAGAGAGAGGCTTGTTTTACGTATCCCAGTTTTCCGATTCCGTCGCCGGTCCGAATATTTATCTCGGTTAATGACACTTTCGAATTAAGTTTGCAATGGAGTCATCACGTCGTCGCGAGAGCCGATCCTGGGAAACGTCGTTAGATCGAGCGTCTAGGTAGAGTGAGGGGGGAGGGGATCGCGAAAATGAGGGGAAAGTGGCGTCGTTACCGTGAAAAAGTGGATGATGGAATGCGCTTGCGGGACTGCAGCCGGCGGCGCGGTGTGCTTTCACTCACGACGCGATTCGCCGTGACTATCGAGTCGAGGCTGCCACGATAAGACAAGCATTGTAGTTTCGCGTCGCTAGCTCGCTAGCTCGATTAGTCGGATTCGCGAATGTAGCGTAATTATTACAGCGAGAGCTGCTGGTACGTCGCGGTAATAAAGATGCGGCGTATCGCGCAGGATCGCGTCATCTTTTTATTATCCGCCTCGCGGCGTACCACATCGAATGCATTGCTCCTCCACGGGAGCAGGATTTATTAATATCTTTATCGGGTGTCGATAGTGGAAACTGGGTCATGGCGGTCTATTCCGTGCTCCACTTTAATTTTATCATCGCTTAACGCACGAATTCTGAAGCACGTGATAAGTGGATAAAACACGTTCCAGCCGGAGTTTACGCGCGCACGCTCGCGCTCGTCTCCGTTTTTTTTCCTCTCCTCTCTTCTCTCTATTCTCGTCACCGGAGCTTGATCTGCCGCGGCTTTTGTGCGACGCGGTTTTCGTTATTCGGTTTCGCGATTAATGAAACGGATTCTGTTTTTTTTTTTTTTAAGGAAACAGCGTTACGCGCTGATTTTCTCTCGTCGCTCGCCTTTGAGAAACACACCAATTTACGGCAACAAAATTCCTTCGAGCATGTAATAATAATAACAGTGATCCACTTTCCCGCGTTTATCACATTGAAGGATATAAATACCAATGTTTGCATTTAACATCGCGCAACCGCGTTTGAATCACGGGCATTTCTTTGTCAATTTCCACAAATATATGCGTGATATCCCGTTATTACGTGTCTCTATAATATAATTCAAAGGAAGAAATATATTGCCATTAAAATAGCAACAATAAGTCATGGACCATAAAGAATACCGTCGACGAAGAAGTAAACCTCGTTTTGTGTATCTTATTTCGAAGTTTCTCCCAGATACCCGCGAGTTGAACGACGAACTGATTCGATATTAAAACCGCGTAAATCGAGACTCGCGTGCCTCTCTCGTTCGATATCGGGGAAAAAAATTCGTCTTGGGTTTCTTCGGCGAGTTTTTCCGCGGCGGTGCAATCTGGTGCGTGACTCGCGCGTCCAGAAAGATAGGAAAAAGGGGAAGACGAAACGGGTAAGAGAGGGACAGAGAAGGAGAGACTCGCGGTTCGAATAGATGTTTACTTGCCTTCACCGCAGAGAAAGTGCCGATCCAAACGGCAGCGTGTTCGTTTGCGGGCGTTGCGGCAGGGAGAGTAGCCAAGAACTTCTAACTTTACGACAACTCTCTTCCCATCGACCTCGAATAGCGAATAGCGGTTCAATGTCCCATGCCAGAAAAGAACTCTCGAATGCGCGCGCGCGCGCGAATGCCACTCGGTTCTACGGGAATGGCCGCGGGAAATTCTTCATAATTAATCCCTATCGATATTTTACGCGCGATTGCTTTCGTTCGCGAGATAAAACATGATTATAGCTTATAAAAATTCACATACCTTAAATACTATATATTATTAGTTTGTTGGATTAATTGCATCGCGATGTTCGAAACTATCTTGAGCTGGAAAGGCTTCGAGGAAACATATGCCGTGAATTTATTGCTTTCTCGCAGCAGTGATTAATCATTATCGTAGTATCCCGATATTTCTGCGTGGGACGTAACGAAGGTAATAAGAGGAAAAATGTTTTCGTATTCAGAAGAGAAAGATTTCGCATCTTTCCAATCGCGATCTTTACCGAGTTTATCGCCGATTTTAATTACGTTTCGGTAAGGCACAGCTAACTGTAACCGAGATTGACTTTCGAGGGCCCTTCGAGTGGCGGCGTTAACCGCGTTTTTTAGTTCGCCGCTCGTGATTCCATTACCGTTTTATGACTTACGTATCAGGTGCAACGGGATACAGCGATCGATGTTTGCGTCGCTCCGATCCGCTTAATTCCGTTCGCGAGGAGAAAGGTGGCAAAAAAAGAGGATGCGCATATTTACGCTTATGTTTATTACGTAGCTTCCATCTTTACGGATAAATAACGAGCAGCCTCGGCTCCTCGTTAATCTCATATATATACACACCCGATAAAAATAGGTCTCTTTAGAAGAATAGATTTTTTAATTTAACGCTGAAACGCTGGCCGGGCAAAACGTTGTTTTCGCATTAAAAATATCTTTTATCGATTGGATGCGTTACAAAAATCTTGTTGTTACTTCAGATTTCTAAAGGCTATAAATAAGTCGCGCGTCATATTTTTAAAGCGACGTTGTGGACGCACAATAATATTCGACATTTTTTAATATTCATATCGAAACAATCGGCCGTTTTGTAAGTCTCTCCTTCGTTTCTGTGCCGATAGTGATTATGATTCGATTATGATTATCTTCGTGCAATTAACATTCGTTTCCCTCGCTCGCGCATGGAATCCACCGATTGGCCGAGACAATGTGTCAAGTTTCGTAACGCGATTGAGTAACGCTGTTAGCACGGCGCGAGAAGAAATAATGCCAAGGCTTTCGGTGCCGTTAGCCATGAGAGGGAGAGGGCAAGATAATCGCCTCTAACAATTATCGAAACGCGCGTACGTTCTCATCGTCCGAAAGCTTTAATCTTCAATCGCGTCAAAAACTAGTCGAGAGAATGTTACGCGCTCGTTGTCGCGCTCCTTAACTCCGGTGAATCGCCAAATGAATAAACACGCGGCGAACAGAACTCGGTCTGGAAAGTCGGTTAACTGCGGAAGTGCGCGACGGAAGGAGCCGCGAAATTTCTGCCGATTAATTTGCCCCGCAACGAGAGAGGAAAGATGCGGTTTATGCCGAACTGGTTTCGCCGCAATACACCCGGATGTATTCGCGAATTTCGGTCGATCTCGTCAGCCAAATATCGATATTATTTTCTTGAAGCGGTTGTTTTCTCGACGGCTGTTGCTGCTGCTGCTGCTCTTGCAGTGGTACGATCTCGCATTAAACTGGCCCTCGAGAATCAAAGTAGGCCTCGTGACGGACACATCGTAAACACCTTCGCGTAAAACATCTTCATCGCCTTTGTTCGTCTTCTAATCTTCTAGTCGCGGGAATCGCTCGGTCGAGGCGACGTGACATAATTTTAGAATAAAAGATAGCAGCGGTATACCGGAGAGGGAGGCATAAAAGAGGGGGGCACCCGGTGTCATTTTGTGGGTCACGGCGATGACGTGTACAACGGGCTCGTGTGTAACGGGACAATTTGTGGGCTGGCGGTGCGCCCGGGTGGGTGTCAAGCTTGTCGGAAGGGGGCCGCGGGGAGCGAGGGGGAGAAAGGAAGGGACGAAACGAGGGTAATGTAGGTCAGTAAATGTATAGCCACCACTTTCTCCGGACCGTTCGAAAACTGGCTCCGCCGTTCCCTCCTCTTCGTCGTTGTCGTTGTCGGCCACCTTCCTCCTCCTCCTCCTCCTCGTTTGTACGCGATGTTTCGTTTCGCTGCTCTTCTCCTCGCGGTGGTTCCTCCGTCACGCGGACATAACGGGACGCGGCCGAAAACGGGTTCCGTACCGTTCCGTTCCGTATGATACGGGACAGATCAAGGACACACACCGCAAGCCGCGGCACCTTGCGGTACGAGATGCACGAAAAGAAATCAGCCCGCTGTCAAACTTGGACGTCCGGATGGAAGGATTCGCATACCGCGCAATTTGAATTCTGAAGAGTGTGACATCTTTTGCATTAATTGATTTCCTGTGCATATAAAGTACATCCTGTACGAAGCCGAAATAAGAATATCTGGCGAGGAAGGAGAGATCTTGATTGTTTATCAATTGAAATATTGCAGTAGAATATCGCTGTATTCAAGTTTTCCATTTTTGATAGCTACATACATAGAAAGAAAGATTAAGTTGTATTTTGTTGAATAAAATTGAGGAAGGGTAGGTATCACTTTGTGTGGAATATCGCGAATGGTGTATTTGTGTGCCAAATATATCCTAATCAATATTTTCTAAAAATTCATTCAATTTTACACTATACGTATGTATACAAAATTAATAATATGTTTTTCACAATTTTTGAAAGTCTATTCTATAAATTTAATTGTAGTTTTCGATTCAATCGCAGTTATCGGCTTCTTGTTGTATTTCTTTAAAAGTATTTGAATCTCGACACGCAATACATCTTTGTAACATCTGATTCCATGCTTTGACAATTTAATTAAAGTGTTCCAGCGCATCAAGCGAATCGACAATTTTTAATTTATGTTTAAAATCGCGTTCTCGTGTATCGGACATAAAAGAGTGATTACAGCAATAACTTACGCACCTTAGAATCGTTGATCCGTTGTTTAATTTGAAAAGACCCGTTAACGTAGAATGCGGAGCATGTCGGTCGAAGCACACACTTGACAAAATCGTCTGAGTATCGTCGCACCGCAAAATCTAACGGTGTCTATCTATTTTTGGAAAGTATCTAAGAATTAGGCGAGTCACGTTGATGAAGTTACTGTTACGCTGTTACGTTTACTCACGTTTGTTAGATGAGTACCGAAAACCCGACGAGGTTGATTTAATAAACGTTTGGACCTACTTTCTTATCCTAGGACTTTTGAATTCTAATTTTCTCTAACAATAAAATACACATAAAAGTTCAACTTTTCGGAACTTCCTACTTTTTAGATTCTCTAGGTCCTCTAGGATATCTAAAAAAAATTTCGTGTTTCTAAGTAAATAACTAATTTACCAAATTTGAGAATACGAGGTTTGAAATTTTAAATTAATCATAATATAAACGACTCTTTATATTTTAATCTGTTTACATTTTATCTAAATTACAACTTGGCAAAAGTATGAATGCTTCTCAAGAAGCTTTTACATGTTACAACATAATGTTTTTCTCAGCGTACCTATACACATCTTATAGATCAAATTAGTAATGCCAACAACAGCCAGATTAACATGCGTCAGAGTTCAACAATTTACTTCGGTCGCGCTGTAATTGAGAAATGATGTTACATCAATTTTCACATCTCTCCGTCGAGAGATTCCCCTCGGAGTTCGTCGTGACACAGATAATGGACGGAGCGAGAGGCGTGCGTTCGCGTTTTGCATCCGACATTCGCAATCGCGTTTCGCGATGCATCGCGCGATACTCAACCGCGGCAAGATCGCGGCCCACATGCTCGTGTAACACGCCGGCGGGGGTCGGGGCCGGGGCCGGGACCGAGAGGAGGGAGAGGGACAACCAACTTTCACGTACTTGCACAGAAGAGTAATGGCATCGCGCCGCGTTAAGTGTAATGCATCTCCCGCGCGGCCTGCTCTTACCTCACCTCGCTCCGTAATTTTCCCGAGGAACTTTCCTTGCCGTCGCTTACTTATTACCTTTCTAACTATCACGCAACCGCGAATTTCTTCGCGGAAGTTTGACCGTGACGGGGTTAAAATCCTGCGCGAACGGCGCGATATCGCCGCGGCGCGAGCAGGAAGTGTGCGCGCGCGTTCCTCTCCTTTTTCTCCTCCCTTCTTTCTCCTCTCTTTTCTCATCGGATAGATTTTATTGAACGTTATATTGCGCGTGTCACCGGTATTTACCGTTCGTCTCTCTCGCGCGACCGCGCTTACATAATTAATATATTATGTTTATGCAGATTATATATTGCATTCTGGCGCGGAAGTATCGGTGCGGAGAGAAAGAGTAACGCCGCCGCTTTTTTGTTGTCGTACTTAATCGCACGCGGCGTGCAATCGTGCGAAACGCTCTTAATTGAGCGTTGTCGTGAAAAAAGCGTGTCATAAAGGATCTCAATTTTTCGTGTATCTTGAATGAATTTTTGTACACAGAGAGAACGGTTTCTTTGGATTTAGTAATCCTATTTGTTTGATTGAAATTTCTTTCAGTGAAACAACATATGCTTAGACGAAATAATATGTTTTTGAATGAAAAATTTTTGTGTTTAATCCAAGAAAACTCTATTATTTAACGGAAAAGACACTATTCTTTGAAGTAATATCTCCCAAACAAATAATATATTGTTTGGTTACCATAAATGTAATAAGTATTTTCACCGCTAGGCGGCTGCTAAACTCGTAAGTCAAATTCGACCAGAAATCGTATATAAGACCCCACGGCGAAAGCGTCTATCACTCGCAGTTGTACACATCATTGGAATCCATCACACTGGTCACTCGAGTGATGGAGATATGACAATTATTTATTATTTATTTATTTATATATGTAGCAGTCAACCGACTACCACATATATCATATATATATAAATAAATAATAAATAAATGTTTAAGACATTTTTTATAAAGCATTGATATTTAAATGAAACAATAGTATTATTAAAGCGATAGAGAATATGTTTTTCGTTTCAAACAATTTTTTTATTTAAGACAAAGATATATATTTTTTGAAAATCAAACAATCGTATTTGTTGAATCAAAAATTTGTTTGTTTGGACTATTCCAAAAGATAAATTTGTTTGAATCTAATAAAATTTATTAAATCCAAAGAAACCGTTCTCTCTGTGTAGGAAATTCTTATCGCAGATTCTTATCGCACTTTAATGCATAAGAATCTTAATTTTTTACCTAATTCAACTTTAATTCGGATTAATTGAAGATCTAAATTTTGATTCACAAATTTTTCTTGATACGTTAACTATCGACGATTAATTTCTGTCATTTATAAGTATATTATATATATATTATTTAATTTTATTTATATCTATATTATAGATATATTATGTTATATTATATATATAGTTGAAAAAGGGATGAAGGATGAAATTGGTCAATTTAATCATTTACGTATTGCAATAAAAGTCATGGAAAATCTCAAAAATGCAACGTTATGAGTAATTAAAAAAAAATTACAAAATTTCTCATTTGACTGCTTCGGTGATTCTAGTGTTAATGCGTCATGTCTTACGCCTTCGGCGGGATAACGCAACAATCTTTGCGCCACTTTCCTTCGTGAATTATTCTGAATTCGGGACGATCGGAGCGAGCGTCGTTTTAACGCCATTCTTGTTAGAAGTGTGACAACGATCGTCGGTCGGGAGAAAATCTAACGGTACTGACGGCGAGCCCGGCGAGCTTTAACTCGCCTACATTGCCGCGATATTACGTCCTTTCGTTTCGTAATGCTTCGTACCGCGTTTCGTAACCGAAACGGCTAGCGGTTCTCACCGTGAACGATTGTCCGCACGTCGTCCGTCGTATAGCCGCGAGATTGGCATCCGGCAATCGCGTTCTTAAAGCTCCACACAATCACATTTCGTATGCGTTTCCCGTCGCCTCAGGAAAGTCGTGCAGTTTCTATTAAATGTGCGACGCAATTTGTAACGAAATCAGGTGAATTGAAAACAAGCTTACGACGATTGATTCGACAGCTACCACTTTTCATAAGTTTCTTGACGATTACCGCGGATTTAGTTAAAAGTGAGAAAAATAAGAAATATAAGAAATAATATAAGAATATAATATAAAATAATATAAGAATATATAATATAAAATAAAATAACATAAGAATATATTGTAAAATAAAAATGAGATTTACATTAAGATATCGATTCTACAGTATCAATTTTTCATCGTTGGAGAATTATTACAATGTCCCATTTACCAAGCGATTTGAATCTTTCTCTCTCTCTGCCCTTCCCCTTCTCACTCTCCCCTCCCCTCTCTCCTCTATACAAATCAGTGAATCCGATACCGTTCGCGAGATCGTTTCTCTGAGATAGTCTTGACCCCCTATTCGTAATAGTTTACATGGTTATGTCGTTCCAGGCGCGTAGCCCTCCCTCCCCTTTTCCACGCCTTTCCCATCAGATGAGCGGATTGTGAAATCGTGTTTTGGTTGGTCCTGCATTCCGGGTCAGGGATCCCCGGAGCGGGGGGCGAGAGGCGCGGGCAAGTTCAATGCGAGAAGGAAGTTTTCTGCGCGAGCGGCATAATTCGTCGGAAGCCGCAACCGGCAACTTTCACATCGCCGCACGCTCACGTCGCGCTCGCTCCTACCACCGCTCCTCCTGCACAAAGAAAGTGTACATGTAACACTTATTCATGACGAGGAGGAAAGAGGGAAAAGGAGAAAGATAGCGAGGGAGGAAGATGATGGAGGTGGAGAGGACCGACGTAATGGGGCGCGCATTAATCCGAGGATACAGCTTTCGGCTGAACCGGTAGCCTGTATCCTGCCGGTTACATCGTCATGTCACGTGGCCCTGGCTGTTGATTTCGTCAATGCCAATGTCAATGTCATAATCAACGTGATATAAATCGCGTGATAATTTCTTTCTTTTAATTTTGTTTAATTTACGTCCGAGGATAATCTTCAATTTCGATTGATACCGATCTCTCGATGCGATCAGGTGAAATTTACAATTGATTAATGTCGATTATTGTTACGACTTTCGTTTTGCCGATCCGGTATCACGGATCAAGTGGAATCGCTGGCGGAGCTCTTTTTCGAAATGTTTGCTGTATATAAACGGTACGGTCAATTTTTTTTCTCCTTTCAGGGGCCCGCCTTCCTTTGTGGCGAGACGTTAATTTCCGGCGGTGGCAGCCTTGTTCGGGATACCGTTACGCGTTTCGCCTTCTCGATCGCGCGCTTTTGTTGTACGTTGCGGTTCTCGTTAATCCTTGACTGATTCATGGATTCGAGGAAAGATCAGTGCGGAAGACTCATCGGCTATCTCGAAAGTCACGCGAGTTTTGCGTCGTTCGCGATATACTACCTCATATCGTTACGTTTTGTCAAGAGCTCCGTTTCTTTGTTCTCTCTCTCTCTCTCTCTCTCTCTCTCTCTCTCTCTCTCTCTCTCTCTCTCCCCCTCCCCCTCCCCCCTCTCTCTCTCTCTCCCCGGAGCGCGCGTTGACATTAGCCTGTAGAACGCGAGTTTTCTCGTCGTTCGCTTTGAAGAAATGCTCGAGAACGCTCCGTCCGTCGTCGCGGTGCCTCCATTCGCGTATCTCGAAGGGCAGTTTTTAGAACAATAGATTAGTCGAGGTTTCGCGCGACGACGGTATTAACGCGGACTCGCACGTGCGAGGACGCCGATGGAACGTGAATTGCCTGGCGGAAGTCACGTTCAATGACGATGACGATTTAAAAATTTCAAATGCCGACGGATTACAGAGACGTCAATTGGACAAGGACGCGCCTTGTCGACCGCGGCCTTATAAGGTGCAAGTTCTTAACCGTGTCGGCTCGCATTTGCTCCATCACGGGCGTTCGTGCGGACTGTTTATTATTGATCAAAGTTATATATATACATCAAGTTATTCTACCTCGTCCTATAATATATACATATGTTACTCCTTTATTTTTGCCGATCTTCTTTTCCGGGACGAAATGAATATCTGAAATGTTAGTCGAAGACCGATTGGGACGATATCAAGCATTTAACATCGTGACTTCGTGTCCGACGGAGTTCTCCATTGTGCCCCTGACGATCCGGAAGCCGCGCGAGATTCTTCGGCCGTGATGACTAAATCTTGAAACACTTCCTGATCGTTTACATAACGCGCTCAAGGATCACGTTACTAATGTCGATGGAATCGTTACACAAACGATCTCGCGCGCGCTTGCGAATAATCGACAGGTAGATCTGTGTAGATCGATCGATCGAAGACGGACGGCGGTGTAACGCCGTTACGTGTACGGCTTACGACCTTGCGTGAATTTATCGCGCCAGGTAAAACCTCACTCGTTCCTTCGCGTTTTTATTCAGCGACGAGACCTTGGCGGATTGTCAAGGATCCTCGTAGCTGCGGGTAGGCTGATCGATGAATCGCTATCGACATCGTTATGCTCGCCGGACAACGGATCGGTATAAAATTAACAGCAATCGGATTTTCAGTCACTTTCGCAGCGATCTTTAAACATTTTATCCGCATCGAAGAGCGTATAATTTATTACTCGGTTGAGATTGATAATTAGAGAATGATTTATCGATTTATTTTATAATCATTATAGTTTTTATTTTTATTTGCAAAAGGAAGAGGGGTTCTGTTAATGCACCGTGGGATTTAGAATTTTTTTTTCTTTGAAGTATGTGTAAATGGAAATACAATTGATATCTCCGTCGCAACGGATGATATGGCTAAGAGAGATAAACTTCTAAACATTTAATGGCTTCTAATGTCTTAATATTTGATCGCTTCTTGTGAGATGTATATGTATAATCTTGTCTCCGATGTAATTCAGCGGGACGACAGCTAGGATCACAAGACGCCAACCCAGTAAGCAAGAAACATCAAGAACATTATTTCAACTACATTGCATTAACGTTACAACGTTGCTGCAATGTAGTTGAAATGTTTCGTGATGCTTCTTGCTTATTGGGAAGAATGTACAGGAGCTTTGAATCGCAACACGTCATAGTCATTACGCTTATTGAAGCGTGACTGGTTCGTACCGTTTATCGTAAAGGATCCCCGAAATAAATTTTGGGATTTCTGCAATTGGGGTTTCGAAGGTCGGGCAGGTAACGGGCCGTTATCCCGTAGCGAAGTGCGAAGTGCGTCGGCGTCGACTTCTCCAGTGGGCCCCGGATCCACTGGTCCGTGAACGCGATGGCGAGTATACGCTTATTATGTAACGACGTTAACTGTAAATATTTACCGGAGGGTCCCCACCCGGGCGCGGAGCGATTGTGCGCGTCGGCACAGAAAGTAGACCGAAAGAAGTCAAGGCGGCGTGGCGAGGCGGGTCGCCGAAGAGAAGGAAGTCGCGGAGGGTCGGATCCGTGGGAGCGCGAGGAGGAAGCGATGAGAGGAGGCCCGGCGTATTTAAAAATACGTCGAAGTGGAGCACCCCGCTATAGGCTTCTGGAAACAAGAGAGGGAACCAGCCAGGAGCCGGGAGTTAATGCGCTGAGAGCGTAGGCGATCACGTGCTGAATCATTCTTTATTGTTTCCGTTCTTTGTTATTAGGTGCGAGAATCTATAATATCGAGATTTCTTTCCGTTCGCGGCAAAAATTAGGACAAATTACTCCAATTGGACAAAATTACTCCAATTTTTACTCGCGCATGATCGAAGTAATTGTAAAATATTCGTTTTGGAAAGATGTGTTTAAAACACATTGAATTCGAATCGTTTTGAATGTTACTTGAGACCAAAAACCTGTCGAAAGTTTGGAAAGTCTCAATTATTTCGAAAGTTCAGAATGCGAATATTAAAAATATAAGACCTGACAATGGCAATTGTTTTTATTGCAATTCATTTTCCAATTTATATATAGACGTAGACAACAAATCTATTTCTTTCTATTTTAAATTATTTAGAATAGTTCGAATTTTTACATGATCAAACTATTTGAAAACTTTCAAGAAGAAGAACGAACGTTTAAAGGAATTAATTTTATGAACTTATAATTCTAGAGATTCAAAGAGAGAGATTTAAGCAATCCACGATCTCGAAGGCGAAGAGTCAATTCGCTTTATGTGATTATCTGCGACATTAATTCGAGAAGTATTAGCGAGAAGAGGAGAGTATTATAATTGCAAAGTAATAATTTGTGCAATAGTTTTCTTTCCGTTCTGAAAAGTTTTTTGCGTGTCATTTACTCTCCTTTAGCTTTAGAAGAAGATGAAGTATTATTACATGGATTAGAGTTACGATATTCTTTTGAGTGAGAAGATGCATTGGCAAATTATAACTTAAAAAAGTGTTCAGCTACAACTGGTTTTCATTGGTATCGTTGTACTATGTTTTAGCTTTATTTTGCCGAGGGGTCGAACGGAAGCGAAGTAACGTAATCGAAGTAACGTAATCGCGCTTAAATCGTACGTCGCGTATTATGTACGGCAGTTAACGCAGCGCGCGCGCTCAGGCAGGCGCGAGTTCGCGTGGCGGAGTTCGCCACGCAACGCGGCCTTTCGCGGCGACGAGATGGGCATTACCGCCTGTGTAATCTGGGCCAATGGGTCACACCACACGAGCGAGTTTCCCGCGTATCTTTTAGTCGTCGCGCGCGCCTCGCCATTTTGTCGGCGACGTCGGCGTTCTCCATTTGTCGGCGCTCCCTTATCGCCGCTTTCGCGAAGGAGGACGACGCGCGTGTACCGCAGAATCGGGAAAAAATTAATGCTCAGGTGTGGTATCGTCTTCTAGCCATCGTAAAATTTCTTCGTGATTAATAAATCAAATATATACGACACACACGAAGTAGCGTTTTTTAGGTCAAGATTATTATTTCATAAAAAATCTTGATAATTTTTTATTTAGACGTAAAGGCTTAACAAAATTTACATTATTTACAATATGCCATAATTTTGTGCGAAATTAATAACGATATTTAATACGATATCTTGTTAAATTGTCATTCATACAACCTCGTTGAATGTTTCGAGTTGCCTTTCGACTCGCGACGCGGCTTTGATTAGAAAAATCGACTAATTGAGGTCCGGGGATATTACACGGAGTTCACGGTAAGCCGGTCGAGGTCGATAGGCGAAACGTGCGCACGCCACGTTTATTACTATTTAATTTACGTTAACCTGGCAACATAGAGTTACGTTGATATCAGCCGATGTAACGGGATCTCGCGCGACCTTGCAATTAAGATCTGCCTATATAGGTATATGTGTATGTATGCACCGCGCGGTTCTTTGAAACCATCTCTTACGTAAAAGCGGTAAGTGCCTGCGAACGTAATACTTCCTACGTTTGCATATTACTTACCACTGCATAATAGGCGCCGATAGAGCGCACGCGACACATACCGTTGCGTCCAGAAATAGATATTTTGCCGCGCAAATATCATTTCAATATCGTACAAACGTTTTTGAACTCGCGTCACACGAATAATGCGATATCGATTCTCATTATTGTAATTCATGTTAATTCACGATATAAATCCTTGAGCGGCTTGCTTTAGGAAAATGACCGCGATTGCTTTTGCAGTCGGTTCGCGCGTTGTCGCGATTTGTCACAATGCGATTCATGCGTCCGTGTAACATTGTTCGCGATCGCTCAATTTTGCAATCCCTGCAATTAGCAAGTCTTACTCCGACTCCAAAGTTGCATGTAAAATAAACGATTACCTCGGGAATAATACATCGCGACGCGATGTTTACGGAAATGTGTGCGCGGTGCCGCCGCGCGCAAAATGCGAGGTTGCTTCGCGTTCAATGCCGAGTGCATTCCAAGTCCTTAGACATTAATCCTTGAATATTTCTCTCATGCTTCTCGGGAGATAACTACGTTTTTGTAATTCTTGAAATCTCCGCGCCGCTAGTGCGGTCCTTCGAAAGACCATAAATCTTTCGATTTACCATGCAAGTAAGCTTCTTTAAAACTTCTTTTTTTTCTCCTTGGGCAAAGATGGGTGTCGAGGATCAACGCGTCGCACTCGCGCGACGACTTCGTTTCCGAGCGCTCGAATTCTCGGCCGCAACGACGCGAACGACGACGACGACGACGACCGCATTTCGCGCGACTCGCGGCGCGCACTCGCGCGAGAAGTGCGATGCGCCGCGCCGGCTATTGACACCGACCGTACCCCCGATTGCCCAATACTCTCCGTTAGTCGGTTGCCTCATCATTGTCGTCGCCGGTAATCGACAACCGGTTGCCCTATCAACGGCCGTTGAGAACCGCAGGAAGTCGATTGCTCATCTTTTTAGCTAATTGCTAGACCTTCCGTCGTCGTCGCCGCCGCGCCGCCGCCATCGTCGGTGGCCGCCATTGTTGTTACCGTGTCCAGCGTTATCGCGCGATTACGCATTGACGCGAGAGCGAACAATGATTATAATAATTGCTAATGTCACGTATCATTCGTACGTCCCGCGGTTATGCAAAATTATACATCGCTTGTCCGATGAATTACTTCAAGAGCCAATGAAGTCAGCTTATTATGCTATTAGTCAAGTGCAAGAACAGTGATCGACTTTATTGTTATAATATATGTTTCCTGTTGTTTTTACATATTTTTATCTTGTAGCCTGATTGATTTATTGCGTATTGCAGATTAGACGGGAATCGGCACGTATAGATATATATTTTCCCCAGTCGCGATTCGATACGATGACGCATATAGTAGAACTTTTGCAAACTCGCGCGCGCGAGCTATATAAACAAAGATCGCCTTTGGCAGCGAGATGCACTTAAAATTCTACGAACCGGTTTCTTCAGGCCCTGCCGCACTCGCAGGTTACTCGAGTACTCGGTATCTCGTTCGCTTGAGTTACATTTATTTAATTTTAATCGGCTCGCGCGGCTAATATGTATCGCGTGTGTGGCGCGCATTGCGAAACGTCGATATCGCGCGGAGCAATTTATTAAAATTACGGCGGCTAATCCGCGTCGGCTTATTTTGTAAGCGTTAATTTTGCAACTCACACGGGGCTGTGTACGAGCTGTGTGTGTTGCGTAACACACACGGCCGCGGAATAACACACTGCTATATAATAGCGTTAAACAAGCACTTGAATAATGCTGAATGAGATGCAACGTTGATGATGCAATATGCGCGCGCGCAACGTTCTCGCGCGCGATTACCGGTTATTATTTTATATCGACGAGAGGAACGACGTATGGCCGTCGTTTGAATATCGTCGCGGCTAAACGAACGAATCCGCTCCGTCGTCGACAGCTACGCGCGCATCCTTGTTCCAGTTTCGTTAAAACTTTTTTCCCGGGTGTTTTTTCTTTTTTTTTTTTTTTATTATCAGCCAATCGCCGATTATGCAACGCGCGCGACATTTTCCGTTTCCGCTGAAACAAACACCGCGTCATTGAGGACGGTCGCTTTTTAACGTGACTTGTCTCGGCCGTAATTAATTCCCTTTTGCGATCTTATCTGTCCCGTAAACCGTGATTATGCGGATGAGTGCGCAAGTTCGAAGACGGCGTCGATATTAACGCGAGATTCTCCGCGGCTTTTTAAATGGGCGCTTGCGAGACGTTCGAAGGTTTGAATTTGCGGATCTTTCTGTTTGGCTCTTCGCGAGTTTCTTTTTATCTTTGATATTTGTTATTTCGTCGAACTTTTTGTGTTCGTCAACTTTTTGAATCCTTGATGCCCGGAATCTTCGAATTTTTCTCTCTTAACGGAGAGAGAAATGTTCGATTCTCGCTCGATTCTTCCTGGGACAATCGGGTCGAGGAAACGAAGGGATCCACCGACGCGATCGGCGCGTTGCGGTCATGAAGATTTATCGCATAAGGGTGTCGCGTGTCGATGTTTTTAACCCATTATCGTTATTGCTCTGCCCCGGATACGCTCGATAGCGTCCCACATCTCGCGCCGCCTGGTGCCGGCGTGGTGCCGATGTGGAGCAAAGGTGAGACCTCTTTTAGAGAGCACGCTCGTCGGAGTCACGAGAGAGAGAACGTCACGTCCATCCCGGACGGATTCGCCTTGCAGTCTCGCGATTACCGTTAAACTACGCACCGGTAGACACTTAATTCCCTAAACTTGCACGGGCTTTTCCCCGATCTTCGTATTCTCTAAAAATTTTGATAATTTTACAACAATTTTGCGTACGTGCTTGTGCAATTCGAGTAGTTGCAATTTATCCTAATTTTTAGTAATTTAAAAATCTTTTGTTGTTTTTTTTGTTTTCAATGTTGCGATTTTTAGATGTAGAAGCGGAAATGCGAGTTGTAGACCGCGAAGGGCCTCAATCTGACGATCGAGAATCGAAAAAAGAATTGAGTGAGACGGTCGTTAAGACGGTTAGCGACCGTTTCGATCGTCCGAAAAGGGGTCTGAGGATCCGTAATTCGGTTTACCCTTATTCCGCGGCTGCATGTAACGGGGAATAGTTACCGTTATCGCGTGAGAGTCCGATTTGTTCCGATTCATTACCGATCTTTCTGCCGATCGATAACCGACTGGCGTCCACCCACACGTAGGCACCGTACCGCGCGTCTGTGACCGTGGGCGCGGTGCATATTTCTCGACTCGGATAATCGACGATGTATCAAGTAGATCGCGATTTATGTACTTGTTCCGTTCCCAACAACTTCGGGTGATTAAACGAGATAATGAGATAAACGAACGGCGTTGTTATCTTTCTTTCTCAATTCGGAAAAAAAAT
Organism: Temnothorax rugatulus; assembly: GCA_035220575.1. Taxonomy (NCBI): domain Eukaryota; kingdom Metazoa; phylum Arthropoda; class Insecta; order Hymenoptera; family Formicidae; genus Temnothorax; species Temnothorax rugatulus. Next base: position 211,364 of record JASTWL010000266.1, read on the forward strand.
AAATTCGCGATTTTATGCGGTAAATTTCGATTTTGACATCCACTTTTATCTTTAAATTGCTTAGCTGCTTCTAAAATTTGGTTTGTAGGTAATTAGAGGTAATATTCGCGTCTGTTGTCGATTCCATTTCGATAACTCGAGGGAGTCATTCTCGGAAGGACGCTAATTTCTGCGGAGTCTTAATTACGAATTAAGGATTGCGTGGTGGCATCGCTAATTGCGCAGCAGCCCTATTGCAACCCATTGACCTATATGCGTAATGACACGACGGCCGCTCGGCGTATTATGAAATCTGACGTAACATGACTAACGAATGGCCGAGAGATTGCCGAACTACAACCGTTAGGCTGCAAAGAATGTAAGCCGTTAGCGGAATTAGAGAAAGAGAGAGAGAGAGAGAGAGAGAGAGAGAGAGAGAGAGAGAGAGAGCTCGTGTCCTTCGGCATCTCTCTTCGCCTCCGTCTCGTTATCGCGCGAGATCTCGAGGATCGAGTTGAGATATAACTATTATTGAAGACAGGTTCCGCTGTTTCGAATACTCACGAATAATCGTGATTATTGAAGAGAGATATTTATAACTATTATATAATATTTAATATTATAAATGTTAAGTATGTATAAATAATATAAACATATATAAATGTTAAATTGTCAAATTGTGACATTAAAATTAATTAAGTATTATTATTTATAATACTAATTATTTATAATATGTAGATGAAACAGTCATAAAATACTGATATAAAAGTAAAAGATAAACAAATAAATATAGATATGAATAAAAAATATATAAATATATATTCAGGTATTACTTTTTTTCTCTGCAATGTGTAAAATAATTTTTTTCAAGATGATTTATTCGACTGTCTTTCAGGTTGAAGAAACTAAGCGATTTCGTGACAGTGAGATGATTACAACGCCGGATAATTAAGCGCGCGTGTCGCAAGAGCGTTGGAAAGCTTAAACGTAAATTCGTGGCAACATGCTAATTATTGATAGCGATTAGATTGACGAACACATTAAGCCGCTATTACGTAATCGATACGCTACGCCCCGCTGCACCTCACGTCAATTAATATCTTATTACGAAATGCTTCACTATTTGCATCACACGGACGCTGGCCATCTGTGTCTAGGCCTTACCTGACTTCTGCAGTTTGTTTGAAGGCGTTTGTTGTTCCCGATGTGTTAAGCGCGAATCACTCTTGCGCTCATCGTGCGCGAAGAAGATTGTTCGTTAATTGAGTTAAAGTAATTAAGACATAATTATTAACTAAATTAAAATTAATTGATAACAAAATATATTTGTTCCCATATTATATTAAATTTTTCACAAATCGTCAGAATTGATTTAAAAGCAATATAATCAAGATGAATATAGCAACGTTTCTTACTGATATAATGTTTTAATACATATATTGTTAAGAATTTTTGAAATTTTTTAATTTAAGTTTAGAAAATTTTTAATTTCAATAATTAAGTTTTATTGCTTTCCAATTTTCTAAGTTTTTAAATCTTTATAGTTTATAAATTTATAATTTTAAATTCTGGAAATTTTTAATTTAAGAAATAAAATTAAAAAACCTCGAAATTTTATATTAAATTTTAATATACAGTTTTAATAATTTAATTAAAAATTGAAATACATTTTTTATATTAAGAAATTTAAGTTTTTTTTAATATATATAATCATATTATAACATACTATATGTCTCGAGGTGATCAATTAACATTACAGGAAAAGGAGGAATAATTAAATACGCATATCGACTTACGTAACTTTTTAAGAAGTGTATACATATAATATATAATATATGAATACGTATAGAAAAGTGGAAATATTCCACACAGTTATGTAACAGAAACTAACAACTAGTATCTATATTTAATACTACATGTTTTTAATTTATTTAATAAAACATGCACGAATAATTAACGCGTTTCGTGTTATGTTAGTTTTTTTTTACAAGTTATCCATCTATTAATAACAACTTTGAATTATGACTATTATATGCGATTTCATGTGCGACCAGTTATAAGAAATTAATTATAAAATATCGTACGATAATTGTAAGCTCATTTATGCTTACATACGCTCCGTGTACGTAAGAATATTTTAGTCAGAAATATATATTATGTCTGGCTGTCCTCGATGACTCGGTTTCCGCGCGAGGTCACGCGCATTCGTTCTGCGAGATTTAAACATGTTTTCCTAAACGCAGACGGAGCAACCCTTTCGGGCACGTCACCCTCGATAAGTGACCCGCGGCGCGGGTCGTATCTGGTGCAAGTCGCATGCAAAAAACCAGGCTGCGGCACTCTCTCTCTCTCAAAAAAAGAGGGAAGCGAGAAAGAGCGGCCGCGCGGCGTAAAAATAATGTTTCGCGAACACGTCATTAACCGGCGAGACGAAAATAAGGCGCGAACGTTGCGCGTAAGCGAGAGAGGAAGGAATAAGGGAAGACGGGCGGATAAATCACGGTGGCTTTGCCCCGCTAAAGTCACTTCTCCACCCAGACAAAAATCGTAAAAGAATTTAGGGACCAACGAGACGTCCACGGGTGTCTCGGCTGCGTCCTAAAAGCTCGACTGCATGTCGTCGACGTCTTCGTCGTCTTCGTCGTCTTCGTTGTCGTTGCGCGGTCGTCGTCTTCCACCGGCTGGCGTGTCTTTGTCTGACGCCAGCTGCATCCTTCGCCTGGTCACCGACATCCGAGGGATTTTACCTCGAGACGCGCGTTCGAGGCGAGCACCGAACGTGCCAAGAAAAATGCTGCTCGGCGAGGCCGAGATTTTAATGATAATAATGATACGCTTTTAAAGCCGCGCCGCGTCGCTTCGCAGACTGTAAACCCGCGGGAATACGGCGTTATTAGAATAAGAAATGCAACGCGCGACGTATAATAATAGCGGTGATATATAATTTTGCGCCATTAATTAGAAAAGTGGGGATTAAGTGCAGAAGGAGGATATACACGAAGCGAGCGACACGGCAACGTGGAAGCGATAACGCAGTTCGGACAAGGACTGTGACAACAGATTTATGACATGACATATCGATGCATTTTAATCTGGTGTTATTTGCGCGATCGAATTCGCTCGCGTCGATAAATCGAGTTTTCCTTCGGATAATTAATTCAGCAATCAGATGAATAGTTTTTGCCTGGAAAAAATAAAATAAGTAATAGCAACAACATCGTCATTCAATTTGCCGGCTTAACTCAATCCGCAATCATTTTTGTGTTTCATGGATCCTAATAAAATATAAAATATTTTAATATACATGAAAATCGGCGGACAGATTAAACGCTTCGTACTCGCTTCGAACGCGCTTCGACACACGTGAAAGAAAGAGAGAAGAAAAAAATATTACGTACGCGGCGCGTTGCATAAACAAACCGGGAAATTGCACGACTTGCGTAAGGAGCTCGTGCAAAATGGCGTCTTTATTACAAGGTCTCGTTGTGTGATTATGCTTATCCACCTCGCTTACATCATGCTAAGCAGGCATACTTTGTATGCGCGTAGCGGTACACGCGGCGTATATCTCGAAGAAACGATTAACGAACTTATACTGCGACGCGCGGTACATTCCGGGAAACGGCGCGACAGCTAGCTTCTTTTCTTCTCTCGCGACTTTCGAAATCCGCGCGCGATTTTTCGCCAACGACGCGACGGCTCTCGCGGCAATTAATAACCGATGCCTATTTTCAAATCGATAAACAGATAATCAGGCATTTTCCCGCGGTTTATCGATTCTGACGCACGCGAGAGAACCACGCGTAAGAATACAATCGTAATTAAGGAAATGTTTTAATAGTTTAACGTTATCGAGGGGAGAATGAAAAAAAAAAAAAGAAAAAAAAGAAACGAACGGCGGACTTTGGCTCGCGATACCTCGCGAATATACTATTGCGGATAAAGAAGGTGGTTAATTAATGGCCATTAATCCGCGCCGGCATCTTCCATAATCCTACGATTTAATAATATCGTCCGACCGTACGTTATCTTCCATCCGTAATAGTAATAACGAGATGCGCCGCCATAATTTCGTGCAACTTATCGGGGGTGCCGCGTCGAGTCTCTCTCTCTTTCTCTCTCTATTGCTCCCCCTCACCCCTCAGCCTCGTCAAGGTAGGTCTTAAAGGTGAGCATTGCGCGCACGCGGTGAGCAACGGTGTAACGCCGGGGATCTTGTATCTCGCCGTTCCGTCGCGGAGTGAAAGCCAACAACCTTGATTTAATAATAAAGGTTGCGGAGTCGTCCCCCTCTTCCCTCCCTCCCTCCCCCTCCCACCCCTTTGCTTGCATCGCGCGCGCGCGATGCTGGGCGCTCCAATAAAAATAACCGGTAGACATTTCCCGCTCTCGCGTCGCGATACAAAGACGAGAGGCTTGCCCGATAATTTCTCTTTTATTCTTTTTTCTCGCGGATACCCCGGCCCCCGCTAGAGATCGGCGCGAGGGTATCGCGCGACTCGCGCGAGATCGCCCCTTCGAGAGATGCACGGGGAACGGGGCGCGTTCTCAATAGGATCTTCAGCAGTCACTGATCGGTGAAGAGCCAAAATGACTCTGCAAACAGCGTCTATTGTGAGGTGTTTTGAAGCGCAATCCCTCCCGTCAATGGTCAATGCTAATTCATTTACTGCAACTGGGTCAGCGCGCGCATGTGTGTATTGATAGTGCGAGAGGAGTGTGTTTGCATTTAAATAACAAACCGATCGCTGTTCGGAGAGTTTAGGCGCGGGTCTTCGGGCTATCTACGAATCTCCGCGATACATATATACATACATATATATATATATATATATATATATATATATATATATATATATATGTATGTATGTATGTTTTATCGATCTCTCCATTATATCACACGTGCCCCCTATTATTTCGTAACGAATTTCAATATCTAGAGATATATTTGTACTCACGTAATATCTCTTTGTGGACTTATACAAGAAGATTTCGATCAAATTGACTGGAGTTCTTCGACAATTCCCGTGAGCAACATCTCAATAGATAATAAATATTGTTTCAATAATAAGTTTTAATAATAATATTCATATATGCACAGGGGAGTTGTTTCACAAGTTCGCCAATCGCGCCTGCAGCGTATTTATGTAGTAAAGCTTAAAAAATTCTGGCTTAGAAATATAAAAGAAATATTTTTATTATTTTTATATTTTTATTCTTGAAATCTTCCTTTACTTTAACACATTTTTTAGAATAAATTGATTTTTCTCTACTATTAAAATATTATTCTGAATTTTTGTTCTTAAAATAATTTAACACCGCGGAGATCCCTTCTTCATCACCCGCTTTACAGCCCCTAGGCCCCCTACTGATTATTTTTTATTTTCAAAATTAAAGTCTGATTTGCGTGAAAAAGAATTTACCAATGATGAAGTACAAGAATAAATAAATTTATTATATTAAGAAATAAAAATAATCGTTTTATTTATTTTATTTTATTTTTTTAATAGCCTTGCATCGGAAACTTTTTACGCGTATCTCAATTACGCACGCGAAGAACCCGAGATCCCAGTACTTACAAATTAACGTTTTTGAATTCCAAATCGACGATAAGACTAATTGGCGCCACTCGAATTCGCGGGGCTCGCGACGAAGACGATTTCCGTCGCCGCGCCGGCGAGCCGCGGCCAGTTAAGTCCCTCAAATCGCGAGTAATTGTTATTCGACGATTATTATTCAACGAGATTGCAGACACGCATATCCATATCAATGCGCGCTGACTCATTTGCATTCTCATTGTCGCTCGCGCGATTGTAATGGTCCCACGTAACGCTTGTAACGTGTGTAAGTAGCACGTAGTAGATAAGCCTCCCTCTTGCCCCATCCTTCTCCCCTTCTTCCTCCCCCCTCCCGCTGGATAGCTTTTTTCACGCCGATGAAACGTGCTCACGTGTACGACGTACGATCTATAGCTACTCCGTTATACGCTTGCTTTCGAAAAGTTTATTTTGTTTGCAACGCGATTGCATGCATTTTATTTACGTTTGGACGTGATAAGCGGAGGTAATGTAATCTGTTGGGATAATCGGTTGACACAAACCTTAATGTACCTAATCTCCGATGGACTTGACCGAAGGGACATTGTTTACCTTCCGATTTTCATTCGGGACTGAAATGTATTTGCCGGAATTATATCTCTCATTGTAACAGGCCACATAATCGGAATTTTATTTTCCGTGCAACGAGCTATAACTTCGCTTTTGCGTTATCCCTCTCCTCGGCTGAGAATACGCCGATTAAATTAGAACGACGGCCGGCAGGCTGAGATAAGAAATAAAAGGTTACGATTATTTTTGTAGCAGTTTTTTTACGTAATGTAATTTTAATTCGCCGTAAATAGACTGATGCGCATACATAATAAACTGGTTTACGTCACGCCGCGCGCGCGGCTAAGGTCAATAAAAATCAAGCAATTAAGTATTGCCGTGGTTCTACGCTTATCTCCGGGGACGCCGCATTAATAAATCGCATTATCGCGTCGCGATCGCGGCCGCGAGTCTCGCATCAAATCGATCAAGCCTTTTCATATCGATTGGAAAGCGGATCTGCAGCGCAGAGCGCATTATCCGTATGCAAATCGCCCTCGAGGGCAACATTCCGTTTTCATCTTGGCGCGCACATGGTCAACGACATCCACGGTCGATTATTCGCGCGCGCGCGGGATTTGCGCGAAAATATAAAACATAAAAAATGAAGTTCGACCAAAAGGAACGCGGCGAGCCAAGGTTCACGCCTTTGCACGCCCGTGTCCTTCGTTCGTAATCCAATTCACGGACGTCGCGCGCGATTTTTTTCGTCTGGATTAACTCGGTCGTAATTTACGTCGGAATTTGCACAATAATTCCCGCGTGGTCTCCCGCATTTTTTCACGCCTCTCCTCTGCGACGTCGATGACGTCGGCGTACGATAAGACGCGCACGAAAATCAGTTTCTCGATTACTGTAATTCTCGAAAATTTATTTTCGATAATTTCGAAGGTTTAGAACCTCAGGAATTGTTAATATCTATTTACATATTTATATAAGGTGATTTCGGTATCTAAACAGTTTCTCTACAATTTTTCCAAAGAGTTTATTTGTTTATTTTCAGTTTTGATGAGAATACAAGATACCTGTCCCAAACTAGATCTCTTTTATTTTTTATCCTGAAATTCTTTCTGTATCGTCAAGAAATGAGTCAAAATAAAAGAATGGTAAATACTGATGTTGAATCAGATCCGAGAATGTCCCGTTAGATAATGGAACGAAGATCGATCTTACGAGGCGACATTGTGCATTCTCGCTGTTGTGTAACGCTCACGTGCTCACGTGTGTGAGAAGTGCACGCTCATCTGTGGAATTTTTGCGTCGTTAAGTAGAGCTCGTTAAAACGCGGCTTTTTTCAGCGTTAAGCCGAAGGGGAGGAGGGGAGGGAAAAGTCGATTAAGATGTTTTGTATCCATCGAATAATACCGTCGTGTCACGCGCTTGTCGGATTTTTCCGCGAATTAAATAAAAGACGTATAAATCGACGAGACGATGACGGTGACGACAGTTAGCGATTTAATAAGATACCGAACGTTATTATTAGAACGAAGGCCTGGTTAGGAGAAGCCCTGGAACGGGAGAATGAAAATTTCGAGGTTATTTGCACGATCGGACGGACTTTGCGACTGCATAACTTCCTCCCACAATATCTCGCCGGTTGTATAACGATCACGTTTTCCTGCCTCAAGCTTCAAGATACACGCGAAGACGGGGGGACTCGATCGGCGTCCGGTATCGAAATCCTTCTTCGTTTAAACGCAAAATTGATGTATTCGCCTAATATTTACCCTTCGGTTTTCCGTCGCGTCCATCGCCACGAGTTTTCGTCACGATTTGAGCGTAATTCGTTAAAAAACGGACCCCAGGTAGAACACAGAAAGTCGCAATAAAATAAGGTTAAAAGACGTCAAAATGATGGTAAAATAATGGTAAATGATGATAAAATGACAAAAAAATCATTTTACCGTCATTTTGACATCATTTTGACTTTATTGTGACTTGCTGTTCTACCTGGGACTCTTCCGTCGATGTCCGGGAATGGCGTATAGCTCCCGTCGCCATTCCCTCTTTTTTTAGAAAAATAAATAACGACAATCAGAGCTAATTGCCGCCTCACTTGCGACGTATCACCCGCTCGATCGGGCGTCTCGAGCGGATGACGCAAGCGGCATCGATTACGGATATCTTTTGAAAGCAGCGTCGCCCGTCTAGTCTCGTCCCTTCGATCGTGCACCTGCCTGTCGTCCGATTAAATCTATCGTATGCAACTTGATTTCGCAAATTGCAATATAGACCCATCGAGCTCTGAAAACATTCATTCGCTATTCGAGCGGAATTTACACCGCCGAACTTATAGTATATAGAATTTTGCTTAATGCGAAAGCTTGTCGACGTTTATCGGACATCAAAGTAACAATTAAATAATTTTGACATAAAAAATTGCATGTTGCACAACATGCTTCTCTTGCGAATCTTTTGGAATCTTTTTGAAGAAACTGTTAGAACGACACTGTCATAATAAGAATTACGAAAAGAATACTTAATGTATCCCTCATTGATATTAGTAGGATTTGAAGTGTGCCACCATAGGGATTAGTTAAAGGTTTTAAATAATATTTTACTATATTATAAATATAGTAAATATGATATATGAAATTTGGATAATATTTATAATTATCTTCAATTATATTTTAATTAACATTTTAAAAAGAAGATAGTTTAATTTATTTTAGAAAGACAGGTTTCAAACGCTCCGATTGTAGTTCTCGCGCCGTGGGTCTTAAGCCGGTTCTACAATACGTCGCAAACGATGGCAACTGCTAGTTGAAAAGTGTTAATTCTGATTGCCGATTGCCAGTTATTGTCGCCAAAAAAAGTTAAAAGTTCGCCAACTCTCTTTTGACAACCGCAATTGACAAGCGCGACGTGGAAATAACACTTTTCAACTAGCAGTTGCTATCGTTTGCAACGTATTGTAAAACCGGCTTTAACGTCCTCCTGAATCACCGAGTTACCGCACACACCGCGATGCTTGTCTCACCCTTGACGCATAACATGCATGCGTGCGGAAATGCGTGGCGAGATCGCGAACACGTGACACGCGCGGGAGCGGAATATACGTGATTCCGCATGCCTCGCACGAGCCGCGAGTAATTACACGCTTTAATCGGAGCTCCGCGCCGCGAATCGCTAGCGGATATGATGGCCATGTTCCACGATGCAAACAATCGGAGCGACGATCGTTCAATCGATTTCGTAATTTGCGACTATCGCGAGGGACGGAAAGAATGCTCGTTCGAGGATTCAAAGAGACAGCAGCCCCGATAACTCGCGTTGTTTAAATCTGGCTCTGTGATGTCTATTCCGTGGATTGATTTCGAGCGAGAAGATCGCGGGCGTATTAAATTACGTTGAAACAAATCTCTGCGTCTCAACCGCGATTCGGCTCTCGTTAATTACGAAACAACACATATTTCGGAAGACGATTAGTCATTTCTTTCGTCAGAGACACGTGTTTAGCGCTGCTCTCGATATCCGCTTCTTTGTGCCCGTCGTGACTCATACAGCCCGCCCGCTCGCGTATATGGTCTACATACCCGACCTAGTCCCGTTTTTTCTCTTCTTTCCAGCGGTTTCGTAACCAGCCAATCCATTCCATTTTCTGGCTCAATTCATACGCGCGAATTGCATTTCCAATCGCGCCGTTGGAATCCGTTTCGGATCCGGCAGTCTCTCGGGAATTTGTTTTTCTTTCCTCGTAAGAATATAATATATTCATCCGCGTGTGATCTCGATTTTAATCTGAACCTTAAAAATGCATTTCTTCCATTCTTAAATATGAGATGAAACAATTAATCGAAAATAAAATGAAGATCAAAGATTGAAGTACGAGGATCACTTGGGGGAGGATTTTTATATTCCTCGTTAATCCTTAATACACTTTAGTTTTTACTTTATAAATATCGAGAGACATGTCAATAAATCAATTATTCATCCAGGACTTTATTAACCTTCGTTTCTTTTTAATTAATGCAGCTCCATCAGTTTTCTCGCCCTATTTTCCACAACTTCTGCCGCGTACTACGGGCGTTTAAACTTTCGCGACAGGGGAGATTGTAGTAACGTTGTGTCGCACGCGTATTTATGCGTAATCTCGCGCGCGCATGCGAGTCGCGAGAGGAGACAGAAAAAGGAGGTGGGAGAGAGAGAGAGGAGGAAAAATCGCGTTGTTACGTAACGGCCGTTCCAAGTAGGTGAGCTACGTTACTACGAGGTGTGGTGCATAGTAGTCACGTGCTGCTCGTAGGATATAGCTTTACAGCCGGCGCTAATGAGAGGGCTGCTGCTGCGCCTCGCTAACGAGGCTGCCTCTTCGATCACCCCTCTCGGTTAACACAGCTCGTTGCCTCCTTGATACGACCGAGATGTAACCGAGACCTTTGGAGCAACGATGTTGCTTGAGAATGCTCAGTGGCGTTCGCACTCTTAGAATTAGTCGAGTTGAACACTTATAAATATTGAGTGTAACAAAACTCATTAGAAATCTTGAACTGAATTTTGGCACATTGTGAGGATAGAAATTTGAGATAATTATCATTATCGATTTAAATATGCAATTGCTCTCTGTATGTACATGATTTTTAAAATTTATTCGCTTTATTTCTGCAGCTTGTGAGAAGTCGCGTTTAATTATTGGTTGCGAAAAAGAATTACTGCCACCGAATAGCAATGATCTCGATATTAATCGAAAAGGTCATCCGGTCTGGTATGTATATCGACTATACTTAACATTGTATTCTACGCCTTTTTCATCAGAGAGTTTAGGTTTTATTATTAATGAAGAAAAGAAAAATTCCATCGCAGATTTGCGGTTTTCTGGGTTTTATCCTAAATTCTCAGACAATGACGTTAGAATTACCTTTGGTTAAAAGATGTAAGATTCGTAATCAGATCAAGGTTTTTAAGAAAATGGATAGGTGTAAAATTAAAGATTTGGCACAACTGATTGGTTCCTTAGTATCTTGTTGCCCACTTATTCAATATGATTGGGCACATATAAAGGACATGGAAAGAGAGATGTATTTAGCCTTAATAAATTTGGACCCCGAGAAATATTATTGGCTGCAACTTTAAAAAAGAATGACGCTGAGGGAGCGGGAGAGCACGGATAGTGACCGTCTTCGGTTTAACTTTAGAGTTTATGGCGCCCTCGGCATAGAGTCAAGGAGTACTACATTTCATCTTTCGTTCGTTTAATCTTTAATCATTTAATTATTCGCTGCATCACGACGCAAAAGTACGACGCGATAGCGAGATTAAAGTCGCGTTTGCGGCAACGTGAGGTCTGTTGACTGTATTTTTAGTCAAATTACAGCCGCCACTGGAATTAAATCTCGTTCTGCAAGAACGGCTGACAATCAGAAGCGATTCAGCACTTTCATTCATTTCTACATGACGTTACCTTATTGCCGGTCACACGCTCGCATATTAATTGCTACGAGAAAACGCACGTTGCTTCATGTTGACCGGTGTTAATTTTAATAAAAGCTCCCACCGTTCGACTCGCAAATGGATTTTGAATGATTAATTTATAAGCTTCCACAGTTTCGATCTCCATTCGAGACTATATTATCTGAAATCAAAATGTATCGTCGCAACGAGTATAACATAATAAAGTGTCCGCATTAAAATTTTCTAATATACGTATTGTTGCGAGCTTGGCAACGCAAAGCTGGATTTTTAAGTATAAAGTCCAGTTGACAGAATAAACGTTGAAAACAAACGTATTAGCTTACGAACACTTCTACTAACGTATAGCGATCAGCGTGACAATATGACGTTATTCGCGACTCGATCACAGGCAGTCGCGATAACGTACGTCCTGGATGAAATCACGGCGTTATGAAATCGTCGGCGCGGTACTCGTCGATGTCCATCGATCGATTCTTTTTTTTTTTCCTTGCACCCGACTCGCTGCCGCACGATCGGATTCCGCCTCCGTGAGTCATTCACACACACGGTTTTCAGACACGTGACACGCGGTCGGTCGTCATTGATGCCTTGTCGCATGGAAAGACGTATTATCGCTTACGCTGCCGCGTTGCGTAAGCGAGAATCGCGAACCTCGGACTCGTCACGTTCCTGAAGGTGAAAGAGAGAACGCACTAATTGAAATCTGTGCCTCGTACACGTGACCGGAGCTGACGTCTATGATTTCGCGAAACGCGAGTTGCGCCGCGCGCGCGCGTTTCGATAGAATCTGCGTAATTTTCTCCGATAAGAGGCGAGAGATGCAGTCGGCCGAGTCTAACTTGAACCGCTTCAAAAAGTTACACTGATGTATCACATTTTCAGGCGAAGCATATGTATCAGTCTTTCATAACCGACGTAATGCGGTCGAAAATATTCGCTAATTATAATTGAACTGATCGCGTTTGTATAATTTATGGACGCGCTAAAAATCGCCGAATCTGAAGAGGTATAAATTTGATGGAACAAATTAGGTCGCCGGTTTTTTAATTACGAGATTAAAATTGGAGTCAGGAGAATCGGAGACTAGATAAGCATCTTTTCTTATAATAAAGCTCAAGTATATTATTGACGTTATGTCATTGTTATATAATGCGAAGCCGTTTCATTAGCTGCGACATCAAAAACACGAAATTCTATTGTATCACGGATTGTACTATCTTTAGCTCTCGTTATCGCGATGGAATTCGGTCCGAATTGAGAGAGATCATTGGGAGTCGACCCGACCCCGGCGAGGCGATTGCGCCAGCAGCGGTTGCTACATTGTGAAATTGTATAATTTCTAGTTATCGTCGTTCGTAATCGTAGTGCAAACAGTAGAAAATGTAAACGCGAAAAATGACGCACGACGTTCGACTTTTTGTGTCGCGAGTGCGCTGGAAATGATGAGTGCCACGCGAGCTTTAATATTAATACTACGTTGTCACACACGGAGTCAAGACCCCAACCAATTTTCAAATAGCTGCATGCTGTTCAAAAACTAACAGTTTAAGTGGACCGCAAAAAATTTTTGAATTAAGTTTAAACATTGTAAAATATATTCTTATTATAAAAAATTTAACTTTTGAGTGGCATCGTGTTAAAAAAAATCCTTTAAAAAATGTTCAAAAAAGAGGTGTGACAACCGAGGGTTAATACTACGTTGTCTACTCAGAAATTTTTGTATGGCTTACCGCGTACTGTAGAATTATTAAAAATACGTGATGATAAAATATTATGTAATATGATTAGATATGTCTTTAGTCTCATAGATATTATAAATTGTGTTCTGTTTATTTAAATACATTGTTCTCTTTATGTCATTCAAATTTTTATATTAAATTATATTAAATAATTCAAATTGCATTTAATTTTATATTAATTTTTGCAAGCGTTTTGATACTAGAACTACCAAAGAGGTCAAAATGACTTATTTGATATATTCTTAAAATAATTCTTATTTCTTTTTAAAACTCCATAATTTCTGAAATTTTCTCTGACTTTTATTGAAATGTACAGATAATTAATTTTATAAATTTGTTTTTTCTGTTTTTTATTTTGATTTCTTCGGTAGAAATAGGTATAGCTTAATCTTCGGTAGTTCTAGTGTTAAAGAATTTCAATAGAGCTAGCACTAGGGCACCACTGGAAAATCAGGCGCCGGTCACGGATGATTACCGTGGCAGTTACCGTATCAATAGCTTCTTTTCTTCGCTCGTCAGTCTCGCGTCGCATCGACGACGTTCGAGACTGATTTCTTTGTTCTAATCTCTTCCGGATACCCTTTTCGTCGTAGAACATTGTTGACAAAGGCGGGATTGAGAGCGGGTCGACCGTGTGTGTGTGTGTTTTCGAAACAGGCGCTGATAAACCATCCGCACCCGGCTACCCGACGCTAACGCTTTTTGACGTAAGAGGGTCATTGAACGTGGGCAGCTTCGTAACGCGCAGCGATGAACTTTAGACTCCGGCGCTCTCGTGCTCGAGAGGAGGCCCATTGTCGTTGCATAACCCACCGCCGCGGAGTCATCGCGCGCGACGGAAATTGAAGACAGCGATGAAATGTGTTATCACCCGCCCCCTCCCCTCTTTCGCCAGCCTTCGCAAATAACGGCGAGTCGATAACGCTCCCGTAAGGAGCTAACCGATATATCGGCGCAAGACGCAGCTGGGTCTCCCACGATTTCGCGTCTTTTGTGTCTTCAAACTTCGTAGGTATTTACAATTGAAATGAATCTTCTCGCGTGATAGTTTCGAAATTCGGATTCCAATTGATTCTAAATTTAACGCGCAACTCTCGCTCAAACAGATCTCGGTATTATTTTATTACTTACGAATGTAAATGTGTCTTGAGGGTTAACCCTCCATCTGTACGTTTTTTTGTGCCGTTGGAGTGTGTACATCTGTCACGTTTGACGCTATTTAGTATTTAGAAAAATCTGAAAAAATTCACAAAACATCTGTCTACATTGTAGTTGAAGATTTTATATAGTTATTTTGATAATCATCGTTTATTTAATATTTTCTGGCACGGTTTGCAAGTTTTACAATTACGAGCAGATTTCATTGGCTCGAACGCCCACGTAGGTATACAGGATGCAGGATGGTTAATTCGGTGAATATTTCTATTCGTGCGATTCGTGGCGACGAATTCGAGGTGCGTTCGCGCGACCGCGTTATCGAAAGACACGTATTGACCTAAAGAAGAGAGAAAAAGAGTGAGATACGCCGTGCGTCTAAATATAAGCGTAAGTGTGGGCTTTTATCGCAGCGGTGAATTTTATTTCCGTCGTAAAATCAATCTACGAGAAGGGCGAACGCGCGATATAATTAGCTGCGGTGGAAAAAAATGGCCGTCAAATGGGGCGGTTAATGCGCCCTTCGGTCAAAATAAATGCTGCGTTCATCTTGCGGTGGAGATCGATCGCGCTTTATTTTCAGGACGAATCTTTCCCCCCGTCTTTACGTACGCAGCTAACGTCGAAAAGATGTCCAGGGCGGAATGATGCTTTCGAAAGTCGCGAATCAATTCAAGCATACATAAGAAACCGTATTTCTTGATTCTGCAGGTTTTCGCAACGAAAGTAATTATAAAAAAGTAATTAAAAAAAAGAAAGAAAATAGAAGTAGGAAAAAGGTTGATGTAAAATGATTCGAAGATTTTTTAAACTTTAAACAACCTGATAATTATATGCGTATCGCGAGATTTCACATGTTTTCTTTCTTGCGTTCGTATAATTTTCTTTCCTCGATGCGGCAGATTTTGTGTAACGAAACGTAATTATTTAAAAGACAATGGAAAATATTAATATAAAATTAGCGAAGATTTTTTTAAAGAGCCATTTATGCGTATCGAACGATTTCGCACGTTACCTTCCTCATGTCTATATAACGTATCTTAGACTATAATTATATCCTTTGTTTCGGAATGCAGTTGCGTCAAATACGTGCTTTGGTTCGCGTGCCAAAAACGCAGGCCTTTGTGCGGACTTTGACAAACGCGTGAAGGCTGAACGAATATTTTTCGCTTTTTTCCTGCAAATGTTGATTCATTTGTGTCCCAAGATATCTTTGAGATTACATCAGCCGCGTATATCAATACTCTCGTCTTTTCAGCATTGCCTTATTGCATTCCATGACGTGTGCTTCCAGTTTAATCGAAGTTTGGCAGAAGTTCAGTTCGAAAGTCCCTCGCGAAAAATATTCACAGAACGAGAATCATACGTAGAATAAAAAAAAAAAAAAACATACAGAAATACGAAGATGATCGCACGCTATTTTATGCTATATAGATAAAACTCGCATTCTCCAATTCTTCTTTCAGCCCGTGACAAGTTCGCAGTGGCAAATTATTTGTTGCGCAACGCTGTGCAATCGGGCGAGCTACGTTGTGAGATTTAAAGTAATTCTTTGTTTTTTAAATTCGAGAACGTCAAGACGAATATAATGCGTTTCCAAATTTTTGATTCTCGACGTTCTCGATAAAGGGGATCTGGCTTCTGTTGCGCTATTTAAACTTTCTATATATAAGCGAGATACATTTTTTTTCCCATAGAATCGGCATTGTTCTCCTCCTTCGATCTGGGAATATTCCTTCACGCTTTCGCCGCTCGGCGCTTCTCGTGGCCAGGCAATCGCGAATCGCGAAGGCGTTTCCGAGTAACGACTCGCAATTAACCGCGGGGACGAGCGTCATCGAGCGAGATATCGCCGACCTTGCGGCGTCGGCTCCGCGAAATATCGCGAGTAGGCGAGCGTTGAACTTTCGTCGATCGCGGCTTAAAACAGCGAATCGCGTGTCGCGCCTTTCGGCCCACGAAGACGACGATGACGGCTGCCGGGAGTCCTCCCCTCCTCTTCCCCGCCCCCCGAATCGATTCGCCGCCGCTCGGTGCATCTCGCGATAACAGTTGCGTCACGTTGCGCAATCATTGTTTACGCCCGCCGTTAGCAATAATCGGCCGTCTTGCCTGCTCGAGGCGAGAGAGCTCGTTTTATAAATATAGAGATTTCCATGCGCGGCCGCGTTTCTAGACCATCCGAGGCGCGTCGTTCTCTCTCAAGGCGCCTCGTAATAACGGAAAGTTAATACTCGGTACGCGTTACGGATTTGGATACGCGAAACGTATCTCACTCTAGTTTCTTGGATACAAAGAGTCAATCGATCGAAGTAGAGCCACATGAGATAGATCGAGAGATATATGAAAGATGATTGATATTTTTCCTTTGTCTTCTGTATTTTCTTTTATCGCTCACTGGAAGTATTTTCTCTCTCTCTCTCTCTCTCTCTCTCTCTCTCTCTCTCTCTCTCTCTCTCTCTCTCTCTCTCGCTCGCTGTGCCGCGAAAGCCTGTTGTGTCGAAACCGCAGGTGCACGAACAGCACATTCGGATTCACGGCACGGCACATATGCACTTCTGAGTTTGCATTCCTTACGATTCATTGTCTCGTACCATTGTTTGACACTTTGCGGCGCGATGCCGGACGCGGTTCGACGACCGACGATCGCGCATCCTCTTATCAAAACACGGTCGAGTATTTTCGCAGCGCGGTGCAGTCTAGACTTTTATTAAATAAACACGGTTGTCGCTGGCTGCCGTTGCGAGACAAATTGCGCAGAAATTGTTGAACACGCGTGAACACGAGTTACTAAATTAAGTGACGTGTTTCGACTGCTATTATTATAATTATTTACGTTGTTAATATAGGATTCTCAATATTAACTTTCGAATACAAATATTATTGTTCCATGTAGATTGTATTAAAAATTTTTTTTCTAGAGAGAAAACGGAAAACGAGTAAATAAAAAATAAAATAAAATAAATAAATAAATAAAAAAAACCAACGAACAAAAATCTTGAAGTATAATATGTAAAAAGGTATTGACGGTTTCTACAAATTAAGATGTTGGCCGATTAAAATGTTATTAATTGATATTATTATCTTTTAATTTGTTAGACGATCTAATCTCGGAAATGTATCGACACGCCTCTTTAAATTGATTTTTATTCGACAATAACGCTGTTAACACGATTGATAATCGAGGAGGAAAAACGTGCGATCTCCGTTCGTAACGATGCACTCGCGAAACGAGCGGCACTTATCGCACGTTTACTCAACCGGTGGATTCCTAATTAGAATCGCTCGCTCAGAATAGTATCTCGCCAATTAACGAGTTAGTAATAAATCACTGCTTTTGCCTAGCGCTGAATTACGTAAGCGCGCGCGCGATTAACATACTAACTGCACTTTGCGCGCGAGGATGCATATGTTTGCCTGGTTGGCGCGTTGCGTCCAATGCTCTTCTTCGCATTTTCCGATCCCTTACTTGATGTAATCGCCGTAATTATTGCCGTAATTTCTCGAAAACATGTCGATTATGATATAAAGCAGACGGTTCTTACATCTTTATTGATTAAGTTCTCCGAAATTTCTTTATTCTTTAAGCAGCAATTTACTTTTCAAATTGCTCTTTGAATTTTCAAGAAGTATGAATTCCTCGCAAACATTTAATCAGTTTCTCTCGCATATTCACGTCTTAATTACGTTAAACTTTATCTGCGCAAAAAATACGAGGAGCGATGCAGCTGGAGAGGACACGCCTGCGGCTTACTCGTTTCTGCCTTCGCATTCGATTGGTAAACACAGCTCAAATCAACGGCGGCGTTATCAATGTCGCGCGATAAGATGAGCCGCAAATATATAGAATGCACACGCAGATGCAAACGGTGCGCGCGTTAATTCGGTGCGTCGTCGAGGCGAACGACGAACATCATTTCGATCGTCTTGCCGAGATAGATCCGCGATCAGCGGATCCTCTCTCGACAAAACGCAGCTTTCTCGGTGCTTCCGACGAGAGATTCCCTCGAGATACAAAGCTCCCCCGCACGAAACGCATTTTTCCGCCCGATCGCGTTGCGTTCCGTGCCGTGAGATGGACGCGAAATGTCGCGACATTCCCGGCGGCGAATGGCTATATTTAAATCCCACGGTATTATGCATACGGTTACATCATGCCTCCTCTCCACTTCCTCTCTCGATTAAAATAGCAAATTATTTGCCCGACGTGTGATGGAGTCGCGTAGCTTCGATGATAACGGACGATCTGCGCGGGCTGGCCGCGACCGCACAGCTGCATTGTAACTACGATAAGGAGGCCCGTTATCAATTCTTGACGGCGACGACTGCAAATATGTTTGCGCGACGCTCGAACGCTGCGCCGCGTGGCCGTGCATCATCGTCATCGGTTCCTCGCCTTGTTATTCGGGCACGTGCATCACGCTTCCACCTCGCTGACTTTGGACTGCGTTGCATTGTTGCGATGAGATGATAGCCGGTGCATTTTGTCAGCGCTCGGCCATCGGAATTCTTACCATCTCTATATTGTAAATAAAAAGAGTTTAACGTAATTAAAATTTAAATTACAATTAATTTAAAAGAAACTTAAACTTAATTAAAATTTCAATAAATTGAATTAAAATTTAGTTTGGTTAAAGATCAATTTAAGTTTCCACCAATTCGTCAACCGTGTCCGTCTTGCGCACCGCAAGAACGATTTACGAATGGCAGGTAGATAAACATGAATCTAAATCTAAAACTGTCTATCTGAAATTTTTTACGTCGATTTGTCTTCGTCTCTTCGAGTCGTCCGAGTGATATTAGTTGGATTTAGGTCACGTGAAAAGACCAAGTTGTACTATTGTAATGCGCGAGAGTCTCACTTATCGCGTGTGTTTATAAAGTTATTGCAGCGGTTCGCGGTGAACCGTGCAGTCCCCTGGTAGATAAAAAGGCAAAGAGATTAATTGAAAAATCATCGCCGATGCTCACAACGGCTGCGATTGTTCGATGCACTTGCGCGGTCGTACCGCGAGCTACGATTATGTAACGAGCAAACGATGTAAATATCAAGCGAGCAATAAACAGCGATATTTTTTTTTATCTTACGTTACCTTGAAAGTTTAACTGTTGTTTGTTAATATGAGTTAGAATAAATTCTTCACAGTTAATCGTCTGATTAATCGCAAAAAAAAATTGTACGCGCTGAGTTCGGGAATCTGGCGCGTTCTCGACGCGATAATAAATCGCGTCGACTGACTAAAAGCAATGGCGAATCGATTTTGAGGGAATTACGAGCGTATAAATACAGCCACGATATTGCAGTTCTGTCGCTCGAAATATCGGAATTGGAGAGAGAAAGAAAGGAACGCGTCGCAATAAAACGTCGCCACGAGGCATTAATCTTCGTAGCGAGCAATTGCACTTTAGTTTTCTTCTAATCGGTTCCCTCGGTGTTCAAAGTCTTCTTCCACTCATTCTTTACATTAATAGCGCTCGATGCGCTTGATATACAGATAACACTTTATTGCTCTGTGTACTCATACGATTCCCCTAAGAAGATCGCGTTAGAAACGCGACAACGTGGCACGCACAAGCGATCGCCTATAGTCCGGTTAGATAATTGACGTAATCATCTCACAATAGGTCATTCCGCAAATAGAAGCATTATTCATAGCCGCAAGTTGCGTTTTTCCATTGTAGTAGAATTTATTTATCGTCACATTAGATCCTGAAATAGATCTTGGCACTCAGATTTATTAATATCTCGATTTTTGCAAGGTTGATCGGCTCGCTTCTTTCGGAAATACTCCAGTTCGCGAGCATTTATTATTACAACGAGCTCGATTGTCCAAGATTCGCACAGGGACGAGGGGAGGGGAGGGAAGGGGGGCTGAAATCGCGCCGGGTTTCCTCGGCCCGCAGGGCGCTCGCTTTTTTTCTCTCTTTTCTCCCTCGGTTGACATAACAGCCGGCGGCACGCGAGATTGCGGGGGATCCGTCGTCGCTGTGCCACGGTGACTCGAAAAAGTAGGTTTCTGGAGCAGACAAGGGGGCCCGGGCTGCACGCTCCGGAGGCCCCGCGCGGAGGAACGCGAGCGGCGCGGCGCGGCGCGGCGGAACGGAGCCGCGAGATAAGTGTTACGCGGCATGCAACGCGAGTTAGCGCGTCGCGTCGCTCGTTCTCCATCGTGGGCCGCCGCGTTATTTTTCTCGGGGCGTTATCTGCGCTCCGTCCAACAATAGCCGTCACTTCGACGATAATTACGTCCGACGGGGTGGTGCCTCTGGGGTACGCTATCGCGGCGCTGACAATGAGTGCGACGACTCTGAGACATACAGTTGACGAATTAATATGGAAACTTATATTAATTATCTTCAATCAAACTAAATAATTATAGAATTAAAATTATTTACTTTTAATTTTTAAATTAAGTATCACTCCTTTATTCGCGATTCATTAGCCGGCCGATCGATTTTCTAGAATGCTTTTCGCTGCCGTGCGTGCATATTTTTTTGAAGGACTGCAACGATAGTGAGATTGAAGACACGCTCGATTGGACCTTCGCGTTAAACTTTTTTTTTTATTTTTACGTATCTTGACATTCTTGACCGTCAAAGGGGCGGGATAAAAATAATTATCTCCGTGCGCGAAGATACATAACACACAAAACTCGTGGGCGTCTTTACGCAGAGGTATTTCGTAGAGAGCGAGGAGGACGTTTATAATTATATCGCAGCCGGCCTCGTTAAGGAGCTGAACCCATTTCGTCATTTACGGAACTCCACAATCTCTGCTCTTAATTTTAATTTAATGAGATTTCTCGGAGAACGTATTTTTAGAGCGTATTTATCCGTATTTAGGAAATGTCAGGCG
The DNA here is from genome assembly GCA_035220575.1 of Temnothorax rugatulus. Classification (NCBI taxonomy): domain Eukaryota; kingdom Metazoa; phylum Arthropoda; class Insecta; order Hymenoptera; family Formicidae; genus Temnothorax; species Temnothorax rugatulus. The sequence goes on from JASTWL010000266.1 coordinate 232,651, forward strand.
GACGTTTGTTACACGTTTTAACGAGGAGATACCTGAAACTATACCTATTATAAATAAGGGCGGCAGTGTGGTTTAGTGGTAGAACGTCAGACTCGTAATCTGAGAAACCAGGTTCGAGTCCACTTGCACGTAAGCATGGAATTTATTTTTTGAAAGCTGCGCTTCCCTCGCGAGAAAACTGGGCTCCGTCTTTCGGAAAGAGACGTTAAGCCGTTGGTCCAAAGGGTTAAGTAAAGGAGGGTTGGGTACGTCCCTATAAAACGCCACTGTGTACAAGATTGTAAACCCTACGGCGAAAGCAATAAAATTATACTACTACTACTACTACTACTACCTATTATAAATAATACAATTATATATGTCTTTAAATTAAACTTTTTTGGGGCAGAGATTTTTTGGAACGCACTTTAGCATTGAAAACACTGATCACCGTATTAAATGGAACAGACAGTAGCTGCTTATTTATTTTGCAGGTTTACGTAAAAAAAGTGGAATCAATATCTTTTTCACAAAAATAGGTGATTGTTATACGAAAAAATTATTATTATTATTATATTCCGATTATATGCATATACATGTTTTTTCTACACACAGAAAAATATCATTCTACAGCCAAGAAGAGCAATTACTTATTTTATTTTATTTGTTTTAAGTAATAGTTTTCTTCAACCAAGAATATTTTCTTAATAATAGTTTTAAGATATACTTGGCACACAAGTCTTAGAAAAGCTCATCATTTTATTCTCAAACAAGAATTTATTCCTCTTTCAAGAATATTATATATTTAAGTATATGTTTCTCTTTCATAGAGTCTAGTATGTAAACTGAATTCTTGTATTAATTTAATATTCTTGTTTGAAGTAGGTAGTATAGACTTGCTAAGATCCAGAATATAAGTAAGTGAGATACTTGTGATGACTTTATGATAGATTTGCGGATGTATAAACTTATCAAATATACTTATAGAACAAATAATATTTACTTGCAGGTAGTATGTGCTTTCCTGTGTGCACAATTATGCTTATTATTAATTTTATATTTGTCTGCACGGGCGAAGAATTAGACGGAAATTGGCATCCTCTTTCTCGGAAGTAAAGTTTAAGATTAACCAGCAGTCTATCGCTACGATCGTACGAAGCGCTTTTGATTGCCTCTCGTGCGGAGGAAGCGCAGGCGTGGGTGGAAATTATACACGTTCAGATATATTTACATCCGTAACCCGCTCTCTTACATAAGGATCTCGCGTTCACCACACGGAGAAAATTTTATATTAAATTTTACTATGCTGCCGCACCAACTGCGGACCATCAAGACGCACAAGTTTAAATGCTATAGTCTTATAGTAAAATTACTATGTTCATAGCATTTAATGCTACGATCATAGCATTCAATGCTATAATTATAGCACTACATGCTATGATCGTAGCACTAAATGCTATGGACATAGTAATTTTACTATAAGACTATAGCATTTAAACTTGTGCGTCTTGATGGTCCGCAGTTGGTGCGGCAGCATAGTAAAATTTAATATAAAATTTTCTCCGTGCACGTGTATCGGAGATCACGTTATAGCGGGCGGCCTGATAAAAGCCTTGCGTTAGGAAAGGCACCGCGACGCGTGGACACGTGTGGATCCCTCGTAATCGCATCCGTAACTCTTCGCTCAGGCGCAGAATATGCTGCACACGAGGGAAGCGCGTGACTCGGGGCACCGCGAAACAATTCATGTAAACGGACACGGCGGACACGCGTGTAATCGTGCACGTGAAACGCGCTTGGACCGACGCGCAGGGCGATCGCGCAGGAATTCCTGCCCTCGCGCGCGCACGTCAAAGAGAAATTCGGCCTAATCGCGCGTCCGTATACGAGTGAATGAATAGCGGTACTCTGCAATTCAGGACGCACAGAGGGCAAGAACGCCTCGGATCCGTAGCCATAGATAGTTTCGCGCGAGCTTGCCAAAGCGCGCCGATGTCAGAAATGATCGAAGTCTCGGCGATTCGATATCGCGTCGGAAATGTATCGCGGGATGTATCGTCGCACTTCGCCCGTCGTAAATACAACGAAACGCTTAAAAATAGTCCACCTTGCGCGGAGGAGGTGATGCGCATCTCACGCGTGTAAATCCGCTCTCGTCGCGAATTTCGCGGAACCCTGGAAGTATAACCGCCCGTGAATTCGTCGGATTTTCTGGTAACCTCATGGTCAGTGCGATTCGCGCCGACGAATTCGACGCGCGGACGAACCGTTACTATCCGATTTTCGTTCAAGAGTGTTCTTCGGTAATTTCAGAAACTACCTTGAAGGATGCAAAATTATTTTAAGGACATCTGCGAGATATATTTACGTCTCAGAATTTTACGCATCTCGTCGACCAAGTGGATCGTTAGCGAATATTGAATCCATGCGTTCTGTTCTCTCAAATTTTCTTGGAGTTTAAAATTTTCATGTTTACTTTACGTTTAAATGTTTTTCTCGTTTTCTTATATTTATTTCTCTGTTCGAGGTCAACGAGTTTACGTCGCGCTGCGATTTATATATTTTTATATGCCATGTATATTTCTTCATTATTTTCGATTCAAACGCAACGCGTTCGCTCGAATGTTCCGTACAGTTTAACTCCTCGACGTATCGATTTTGATGCAGGCTCGGCGGAGAAATGACGTATGATAGCGCAACTAAGGCACTAATTATACGCTATAAACATTGCCATTATCCCGGCATAAGTGCTCCCACCTGGCCTCTGAACAATGTGACTGGACACGGAGACCTTTGCGGGATTTGTCTTGCCCAACTCGCGCGCGAGCGGCGCGGCTCGGCGACCGGCCTAGCGAAGTGTCGCAACGCAGCCGCAAACGAGCGAAATTATCGTTAACGGTAAAACTGACGACAGAAATATTCGCCGCGGCGAACAGCCGGCGATCTAAAATTAATTCTCATTATCCTACACGGCCGTAGCCGTGTAATCGCCGAGAAAATTCACCGCCCCATAAAACGCGGAACATTTATATATTCCCCGCGAAGTCTTCGAAGCGACGGCGCTTGCGTCATCGAGCACGAGGATTCGAGCGAGAGAAAAAAAAGGAAAGACCGTAATGCTAATATAAACAGTTACTTTCCACGTCCTAGATTCGGCAAGTGCACGCGCGAACGTAATTCTAACCATTCTTCGCTATTTTATCTAACGTAATTTGTTATTACCTCGCTTTCCTTTTTCTGAATCTCTCTTCGAAGAGATTGCTGCGATTAACACACAACAGATGCACGTGACTCTGAGAAGTTTTATTGAGAAGGCAAAGTTTAAGTCAGTCTAAGGAAAAAGTAATGTCGGGGATCTGTTTTAAAATATCTTTGTACACCAAACCAATACCAAAATATCAATACCAATAATATTTCCATTCTTTGTACAACATAATATGTTTGTTTTTTTATATTTAATATATTAATTAACAGGTAATATTTAAGATAATCACAGCATAATATTTTTTTGTGTCCGCCATGTCTGCTCTACATTGATAAATATTAATCTAATATTTATTCATATCGATAGATATATCAGTCTGTAAAGGAAATTGCGTTGGCTCGCGCGCTCGCCGGTTTCTCAGTTAATGCGAACGCGGTGTAGGTGATTGGCGAGCCTATTATGTCACAACTCCTAGTTGCGGTGGCAAGGTAGAGCCGGGCCGTGAACTCAAGAACACAGCCAGCGGCACGTTGCACAGGCGCACGTGACCGGTTCTCTCCGCAGGTTTTCCCTGGCGTCACTCCCGCCTTCTCACCGACTTTTCAGTCGGGATAAACGTGCGCTCTCTCTCTCTCTCTCTCTCTCTCTCTCTCTCTCTCTCTCTCTCTCTCTCTCTCTCTCGCGATAACTCCCGTGGGGAACACACCCGTTTCCTCGACGCCTTTACGCCCCGTATTATGTTCCCGCATCCCGCCGCGTCTCGGGGCCACCTTGCAGCCCGCGCGCTCCGGTCCCCGTGTTTATCTCTCGGATGCAAAATAGCAATCTGTGTTGCACCGTTATGCACGCTCACCTAGAGTAATACGATCGGAGCAACGCGGAAAGATGATATTACTTTTAATGCTCCGAGATTATTTATTCTCAGTTGTTATATAATCATTCGGGAGAGAAAGAGAGAGAAAGAGAATGAAAGAGCGATATAATTTTTATACCGGAATTAATGTTTCTTCGTCGAGGAAACTTTTTAATATTTTCTCTCCGTCGATAATTTTAGATGATACACACGTTTTTCTGCAATCGTGTTATTTCCGCGTGCTAAAATTGCCGAGCGCAAGTGTCGTACCGCCCATGCTTCATTATTCGCGCGATAATAGCGCTTTTATGTATACACAAACAGGCTCGTAGAGAGAACGCGCGCGTGTGTACGAGCACCGTTACACGGCGTAGACAATCTTATCTAAATATTTGCATGTCATTGCGGGATTTCAGTCCTCCCCGTCTCATCCGCGCGAGGTAATCTCTTATTTCGATTTTATCTGCATTACGCAATCGCATTCCAGCTGCGCGCCGCTTTCTGCGGGCGTACACGTCGCCCGGGGGCGACGCGAGAGGGCTAATTTAATTTATTCCCCCTCCTCCGTCCGACGGATCCCGTTGTCTCTGATTAACTTGTATTGTGACCGTTTTAATCGGGTCCGTCCGGATGCCGAGTCGGACTCGAAAGAGTCTTCTCGAAAGGGAAAGAAAGCTTCGTAGGAGGGAGGAAGAGAGAGAAAGGTCAATTTCGCTATATATAGAAAATTATATCTCTGCAATAATATAAAGTTTATATTTAGATTAAATATAGGAACTTTCCGTAGCACATTCTATGCAAAATATATTATTCCTTTATTGCTTATACATTTTTCTGAAAAGAAACATACAGTGAGTACAGTTCTATTAGGATGAGAAATGTCACTTCGCTAAAATGTTTCTCTTCTACCGGTACTCACTTACATAAATCAGTAATTTGTTCAATAGTAATTACATGAAAATCGCATACATAATAATTTTCCCATTGATCGGTATTTATTACGCATAAGAGAAGTTATGGTAAAATATATTCAAATAAATTAATGTAATATGTAATGTTTATAATATATCATATATGTAATATATGTTGCAGGCATAATACAAAATCAGACATTTTATAAAATGCCTAGGCCAAAATCAGGCATTTTACAAAAAGCTGGCATAACATCATGCGTGTACCTACTTATAACGCATCATTTAGATTTCGCTTAAATATTTGAGAAATATAAGAGTTTATGTCAGTGCTAAGGGAAGTAATTTGCTGATAATTGTTGGTACAGAAAGTACATATGTAGGCGAGGAAGGGGCGTAGCCCCTTCCCCGCATAAAAAACTAATCTAACTCCAAGCCTATTTCAACCAAATTTCAGTTTCAAGTTTTTAGAAATAGGCTTGGATTTTTTTATGCGGGGGAGGAGCGGAGCCACGCGCCCACGCATATATTTACAAATTGTTTTTATTATATTATGTACAAGAATCATTTCTAAACTCTTATTTCTTATCTAAAAATCTCGTTATGCCGGCTTTTTGTAAAATGCCTGATTTTGTATTATGCCTGCAACATTTATATGTATATATGTATATATGTATATACATAACTCAATATTATACATATAACGAGATTTATCATATATTAATGTATTGGCTTATTTTAACATAACTTTCTCGCGTGTGATATTAAGCGTCGTTAATTAATATATATCATAAATTTCTTATAGGACATCCGTAATGTATTAATTATTTATGGCAATATAAGTGATTGGCTTATTTATTAATTCGATTAGCATATTTAAAATTCCGATAAAATCCTGCAGTCAAGTTTTTCGTGCGACGTGATTGGCGGATATTCCCGCACTTGTTATTGCAGCAATCTTCATCAGTGAAGTAAGAATCACTTTCAGAATAGTCGCACGAGGACCGCGACAAACGTCCTTAGAACACAAGAATAAATTTATAAAAGAGAGAAATGTCATATATATGTATATATCTATACAAAGTATCTACACTAATACATCTATACAAGAGATGTCTGTACATGAGTTGATAATCATTTAGTTAAAACATTTTCTTAATAATGGTGGTTAAAAATAATATTATTCACAATAGTTAATAGTAGTTAATAATTAGTTCCGAGTAACAGATTGGAGTAATTAAATGTCTATAGCTTTCGCAGAAAAACAAATAATTCAAATTACGTAATTAATAAAATTATATACAAAGAAGAAAAATAATGAAAAGTTATACATTATTACATGGAAAGTAGTCACGATTATTGTCCATAAAAATTTAACAGCTTTAATTACAAGGAAAGCAGTTATACATGTCACAATTATCCTCCATAAAAATTTAAGGTGGTCTTTGAACGTACTTTTAGAAAATGTTTCCGCTGTTTGTTTCGAATCCTCCTTATTTTTAACTGATTCCTCGATTACCGAAGACGTTTCGATATTACGAAGAAGTTCCGATAATCTTGTACTCGTTGAGGCTCTCGTTCTCTCGGATCTGTGTTTCAACTTCTTTTTCTTTGTAGTTATGAGCTCTCCACAATCCGTACAGCCCGAATTGCAGTCGTTGCTGTTACTGCTAGACGAATCAGGAAACCAGTTTTTCATGAAGACTCCTATTAAAACAAAATTTGTGTAACAAGAATGTATGTAATAATAAAATCAAATAACGTATAAAAGTATATCAGTACTTGAAATAAATTAATAAAAATAAATTAGCTTGAGCTATATATACTTCGAATTGAAATATTTAATATGTCTGGTTTCTGGAAGTAAAATAAATAGTCGAAAATCTATCGCGTGAGAGTCATAATAATTCGAGTATTATAAGTTTAAAAAATGTGGATTCAAATGTGTACAACATGGAATTTGTGCATAACGTACTCTCAGAAATTTCCGCCACTACTTTCTTCGGAACTTTCTTATTGCTGATCAGTTTCAGAGTTCTCACAGTTTTCGTTGTTTTTAGGTTTTTTGAAATTCTTGCCGATGTCCTCTTCTCGGTTTTTAGTACTCGTTCCTTAGGTGTATACAGCTTGACATTACGTTTTATGTAGACCGATTTACGATCGCAACTGCTGGAGGACTCGGGATAGCAGCTTTCCAAAGCTACTTCTACTACAAATTTATATAGAAGCAGTGTGTGCTATTAACAGAGTCTTATTACATTAGTCTAATGGGAAATAATCTTGTTAATTTGATATAATATGTCATGTTCTTGACTTAATAAAACAAGTATTTATTTTATTAACACTGTTATACCAAGAGATTGCTGATATAACAAGATTAATACCTAATTATATCGGAAGATACTGATATAACAAGATTATTTTTTCAATTAGATTTAATGCTGTTGATACATCTTTTTTCGTGTATAAAGTATAATTAGATAAATTAGTTTTGATCTGCCGTATTCAACTAAACTCATATTTAATTTTTGGAGTTAAAACAGCCGAAAATCTGTCAAATTAAAGCCATGTAATCGCGGATAGTATTATAATTAGAAAGTATTTTAAGTAAAAATTTTGAATTGCATAGCGCTTTACGAATGTGAACGTGTGTAACGTACTTTTAGGGAATCTCGCCTTTTTCTTCCTTGAAATATTCATAGTGAATAATGAAAATGATTTCGTAGTTTTCCGACTTCCGTTAGACGTCTTCCTGAAACCGTTCGAGGATCTTACGTACAGTGGCTTGACTTTACTTATCAACTTGCTTTTGTTCTTAAGTGTATACGTATAGAGTCCGTAGTCGCATTTAGCGCAACCCGACTTGCAGCTGCAATTATCGGAGGAATACGGACAGTGGTTGACAAAGAGTTCGCCTGTTAGAAACAAATATACTTTAGACCAAATACGAAATACAAAATAATTCGGCAAATTGATCCGGATCTCTCAGATCGGCTAAACATTTGGTTCTCGGAAGCGAAGTGGACAGTCGAACAATTTTTTGTCAAGTAGGAATTACGAATAATAATTACGGATGTATGGCAGACAAGTATTATGATTGAAAACTGTGGATTGAAATTTCTAGACCTTACAACGCGAATTCGAAACATACTTTTGGATTTCGTTACGGTCTTCACTACGGAGACTTCGTTGGTTTCAGGCGATTTCGTATTCTTCTCAAATGAGTTAGACGTCTTTTCCAAAGGAACAGACACTTCAACAGAGGAAGACCCCTCGGAAGAAGAAGACACTTTAACAAAGGAAGGCCCCTCGGAAGAAAAAGACTGCCTTGCACTCGGGAATTTTTTCCTGCCCCGTCTCTTGTAGGCGCTTTTCTCTCTTATTTCGGAAAAAGCTCCAAAATTACACTCTTCGCAGCCACTTACGCAGTTACAACTGAGAGTTAGAAAAGACGAGTCGGCTGTCGATGGGGGTAAATAAGGCCACAAGGGTAACAAGGAACTTTCGGACGAACTCTCGTCTTCATCCTTACGTTGCTGCGTTCTCTCAGCGTTCGTCGATTCCATTTTTCTGACGTAGCATTCCCGGCGTGTTGCAAATTGTGCCGAATAATTTTTGGACAATTTTCAATCCTCTGTGCTACAGTTGCGGAAAAAAATGTGCCTTAGAATAATTCTGAAAAAGATGGATTACGCTTGTATGCTGTTTACGTTTGCAGGTTTGAAGTAACGCGACGTATAAAATGGCTTGATCTCAAAATACTTCATATTGTTTATGCTTTATTGCGAATAATATAATTTTGTGCAACAGCTATCGAAAGGAATCGAATTTTAATTGCGATAAAACTTCTCCAGCACATCACATATCGTAGTTATAATATGCCAAAATACACTAAAATAGTCCTTTTTGCAATTTTAACTGTAAAATTGTGACGTGGTAAAGCAACTTAGCAAACGGGATGGTATTCAGCGTGGTATTCGAGAAACTATAAGAAACGATTATTCTCGTTCTTGTACTCCAAAAAAGTAATTTTTTGTCAAACAATGTTGAACATATATATGCGTTAAGAAACATTAGTTTACTTTTAAAGAACGGACGCCGGATGAATCAATCGGAAGGAATTCGCTTTAAATTAAACAAGACGTTAACGTTCGCTGGGAGCCATTTTTTTATAATTTGAAGGCACAAACGATCAAAATAACTGTTAATTGTTTAATAACGTGTTTCTTGCGCAATAAAGAAAAAAAAGATAGTTTTATTTAAAATACTTAAATTGTATAAGCAATATTAAAGTATCTAAAAATAATTGTAATAAATAAATACTTAAGTCTTAAACAATAATAAAGTATTAAAATGATTTTAACACGAAGTAAAGTGAGACAAGGGAAACAAATACGATACGTAAACAAGACAAAACTCGTACCTCGTGAAGAGAGCGATTTCTCTGATTTATCTATCCAACGTGTAGCTGTAGCACAATTTATCCGTAATATATCAGGCCTTTCGTTTCACGGAGCTCTATAACATGCAAATAAGTGTTATCACAACTGAAACGAGCGAAGCGGAATGATCTAGACAGGTATCGGCGAAGACGAGGTGCTGGCACGGTAACGCTCGATCGCACAGTGATTCGAACTGTTTGGTTTCCCGTGTTTCTTACATGTGTTTGACATCCTCACCTTTCGACATGGTATATTTACAGAGGATATGTATCGCGTGTCGCGACAGAAACTAATGGCAATTCGGTCTCCTCTGTGTTAAATTATAAGTTTGCATCTTAAACTTTAGACGATCTATGTCGATTCGTGTCGGAATTCAGGATATTATTATTATTCTATTTATAATTTTACGTGCCGTGTAATTCGTGTCAGTCATTTCGAAATTACTGAAGAACCAGAATACCCATGTATTTAAAATTGATATAAGAATAGACATGAGAATATACGCAGAAAGTTTCTATCCTGAAGTCCGACGTGTGAATTTAAGGTGAACTTCATTGTTCGCGTCGAGAGGAGAATACCTCGTCCAATGTGGATGTTTACGTTCCAACGAAACGCCTATGTAACGATTCTAGCTTGATAAACCGTCGATCGTTGGCCAAGAGCCACATATTACGACGATAACATCGTGATACCCCCGTCGATAGCGCCGCGAAATAGAAATATCGTGATCGTGAACGCGACGGGCGTGTGCGCGCGCGATACGCGGAGTTATGCCATATTACAGATCATTATGCAACGCGCGCGTATTGACGCAATTCAGATCCGATCTCGAGCACGAACCGATCCATGGGAAATCTTGAATTACACGTTTTATATATCGGCCACCACCACCACCGCCGCCGCCGCCGCCGCCGCCGCCGCCGCCGCCGCCGCCGCCGCCGCCGTCGCTACTGAGGGAATTGAAAGGGCCATCGTGACTGCGATTACGTTAATTTCTTCACTTATGATAATGGCACAGGGCGGCCTTGTGCTCGTAAATTTTCGTTTCATAACCGGAGGAATTACATATTGACACGGTTGGCGAGTCCGGCCGCGCCACGGAATAGCTAGATTTACATTTCGTTATGGCGCCGCGACTAACGTACAGGGTGTCGAATAATCGAACCACGGAGTGGCGAGTGATGATTTTTCGAGAAACGCGAAGGGAACTGATTGATTGATCTTGATTTTCAAAAATCGATCTTGTACAAAAAGAAACAGTCAATTGTGATTCTTCAAAATTAACTCGAGAGGAAGGTAATCTAAAAGAGAAGTTAATCAATCTTGATTTTCAGAAACTAATTTCTCTCCGAAAGGACAGATTAGGTAATTTTAATTCTTGATAATTAACATGTCACCGAAGATTGATCTCACTTTCTGAGAACCTACCTTTTGCTTTCGATTGTATGAAAATGCTCTCTCTCTCCGACATTTTGCACACTTGACGTATCGAAAACATATATACCCCGAGCGCCATTCGGGACATACAATTTTATCCGATAGCCCTGAATACGAGGGTGGCGACTGTTTACGATGCCCCGTGGGGTGCGATAGAACGGCGTGACTCAGCGGCTATGGGAATAACGTAAGAAAATGGGGATTTCATAGTCTTCTAGCAAGGGCGGCGAGAAGCCCGAGCACTTATCCTCTTTGTCAGTTTCTCCGTATTCTCTGTATAATACCTTTTATTTTTAGTTCTCTATTTATACACATGCATTAGAGAACTGAAGGAAAAAGATTGAATATATTTTTAGAGTTGAACAGTAACAGTCAAATGACATACGATCGTTCTTAATCCACTGCAAATGTTTCACTGCAACCTCTACATTTTTTTCCAAAGAAGATATCATCCATTTAAAATACAGAGTGAAACAATAAAATAATAATAATAATAACTTTGTTGAAGTGAAAGAGATATGAGAAAATATAATGTAATTAATGTAACGTAACAAAATAGTAATAATAATAATAATGTAACGATAAATCATATGTGGAGATACAACACTTCGAGTAAAAGCGGTGTTATGGATTATCACGCGACGTGTCAACAGAATCGTCCGAAGAGGCGCTCGAATAAATTTGGAAAATTGTGGATGAAACATCGGCGCGCGAAATTCCATCGGGGATTAACGTCGAACGGATCGCCGAGTGAGATATACGCGAATTACCAGGCGGGAGAATCGAGGTGCGGCTGCGTCAGCTGCGAATTCTCGTTCTCGCAATTCCCGACGCGGGATCACGAGGGGACGAGGTGATTGTATGGCACTTTTTCACCTATAATACGACAAAAGTGCGCACCCGTTATGGCTCGTGACGGGACGCCTGTCGTGCCTGTCGTGACTGTCGTGCTTACGCAATTGGGCTCCAGATCCGATTTAAGCGCCGGAATGTCCTTCGCGACACCCCAGACGTCAACCTCCATTCATGTGCATGTCTCCCCCGCTCCGTCATCCGCAGATCGAGCCGCTACCCCGCATTGTCCGCGTTGATCCTCGACGATCTCCGTTGGAATCGACAGCGACGAGACGCGTGTCTCGTGTCAAAAATCGTAGCAATCGCCTCTCGAATCCTTTTGACCGCGATAACAACGATGAAAAAAGGGTAATTACGTATGTAGTAATGTTTAAAAGTTCCCGGCTTAAGGATAAAATGAAACAATTGTGTTTATTTTTCAATATAATCACTCTTTATTTTAATAAATTTTTTAGAACGATAAATTAATTTTTCTATATCGCAAAAAAAGTTTAACATTGCGGAGATCACTTTTTCATTATTTGGTAAATTTTTTCCATGCAAAAATTAGACTTTCGAACATTATTTCTTATTTTTAAGTGTTACGGATAAAAATAAGTATTTTAAGGATTAAAATTCAGAATAGTTTTTATTAGTATTAGAAAAATTAATTCATCATTTTAAAAAATTTATTGATATAAAGGTTGATTATATTGAAAAATGATAGTAATTATTTTTATTTTTTTATATATTCTTAGGCTGAAAACTTAAATACTTTACTACGTATGCATAATTTAAAAAATCTGAACATGAATCTGATATGAATAAATCTGATATGAAATACATTGTACAGAGTCTGTTATCTTTTTATCCGTTGATCTTTTATAGAATGTTACGTAAGACATGACGTAACAGGAAAGAGTGAGAAATAAACCAGTTTTGTTACAATTGATGATAATAAAACGAGGACTTTTTAAATTAGTTCACATAAATGTATTGAACGATCGTTTTACACGGATCTGTTGGTAAAGCTGCGAGTTAATTTCAACGCGTATACCACTGACTCCATCTGTTGACTGTAGATGGAAATTTCAAACGTTATGCTCTGATAATTAAGCGCATATTATTATACTTATAATCAACGATAATAGCAATTGCTTTGCGTCACGTTAATTATCGCGCTCCATTAATGTCGAATCATCACAACGATGAATCGAAAAAAGCATTTTTTCCCCGCGCAATCTTTAATTTGAATTTATGACGAACGAAAAAATGAATAAATTACACCGGCACACAAAAAAAAAAGTGGTCAGTACATTTGACTACACCCACCTAAGGTTATGTATTTCGATGCGCTGAATTCGAATCTGAAGTCCGTTCAACCCATACACCTCCAAAATTTTGAGTAAATTGCAAAAAACCGCAAAAAATGGCAAAAAATCGCGAAAAATTGCAGTTGTGCAAATTTAAAATTTTTTTTCGAACTAGATCAAGTGTATTTTTTATGTATTTCGATGCGCTGAATCTAAATCACAAGTTGATTTAGCTCGTTGACTCTCCTAATTTGGAATAAATTGCAAAAAACCGCCAGAAATGGCTAAAAATCGCTAAAATTGCAGTTATGCAAACGAAAAAATTTTTCTCGAACTAAATCAAGTATATTTCTTACGTATTTTGATGCGCCGAATCTAAATCTGAAGTAAATTTTGCTCGTTGACCCTGTAAATTTAAAGTAAATTGCAAAGAACCGCTTCAAGTCGCAATAAAATCATGAAAAATTGCAATTATAAAAACGAAAAAAATTTTCTTAAACTAAAGCAAGTACTTTTCTTATGTATCTTGATGCGCTGAATCCAAATCCGACGTTGGTTTAGCTTTTACACCCTTCAACTTTGAGTAAATTGCGGAAAACCGCTAAAATTAGTAAAAAATTGTGAAAAATAGGTATGAAGATGTAGATAATATCAAAAAATGGTATTGTTCTTACTGACAGTAATAAACTAAACATGATTCCTTTCAAATTATACCATAAAATTTATAAATTGTAATTAAAATAAAAAAAACGACCTTCATTGAGTTTACACTGTTTTTTGCTTGTATCGAACTCTTTCTCTTCTAATGTTCTATGCAATAGCAAGTAGTCAAGAAGAGAGTGAAGGAAGTGTAATTTGAGATCCATCAAGTGACCCAAATTGTTGTGATTTTCCTACAACTGTCATAAGCTTCTATTTTCCCTGATATTCCAATTACTTTCTTTTATCAAAAACTAACTATCTTCAAGTTTTTGTTGAAAGAACTATCGCTTGTTCCTGTAACCAGGGCACCTCCACGTGGTGATGGTGGGCAACAGCCGTTGGCAGAGTCCCTGGGTTAACGGCGAGATGCCGTCATGGCAGGTACAAGTGATAAGTTTTTTACGATGCAGGGATTCGGAACCCCAGTATCGGCGTCTGGTCAGGGTGAGAAAGCAGGCCCGCAGGCGTCGTCATCAAGCGACTGCAGCTCTACATTAGTGGGTAACTTGGCTACTGTAGGGTTTAATGTTACAAGAAGTTACTCCCACATATGTAACAAAAGCCCTCATTGGTTTTGTTATGTTTGTGGACAATACCAAGTGATTAAATACCGAAGGCCTTTATCTGCCAAATTAAAATCAATTTATGAAGATTGTTTCGGTATTAAAATTACGAATTGGGATGCAAGTTGGATACCGCATACCGCATGTGGGAGATGTAATAAAATGTTAACACAATGGGCGAAGACCAAAAGCAAGGACTACTTGCAATTTACAAAACCGATGATATGGTCCGCGCCTAGAAATTCCGAAAACTGCTATTTTTGCATGACGGATATTACAGGTTTCACCACTACTAGTAAATCAAAAGTCAAGTACGCCAACGTCGATTCAGTTGTGAAACCTGAAAAAGTAGTAGTTGTTGATGAAACGGTTGCTTGCGAACCAATGGATGTTGAGGAGGAAGAAATGCAAGATGACGAGGTCTTCTACGAAGATAGTTCTGAAGATGAAGAATATTTACCGGATGGTCAGCAAAAAGCTCTTGAAACCTTCAACCAAAAAGAACTGAATGATCTCGTAAGAGATTTAGGATTATCTAAAGATAGAGCTGAATATCTAGCGGCGACGTTGAAGAAGAAAAATTTGTTGTCTAAAGGAACATCAGCTTACTATTATCGTGATAGGGAAAAAGATTTTCGACGATTTTTTACAAACGATGAAGAGAACTCATTAGTATACTGTTCGGATGTAGAAGGCTTGATAAATGAATTAAAACCGAACATATATAAAGATGATGAATGGAGACTTTTTATTGATTCGTCAAAAAGAAGTCTCAAAGCTGTTCTACTCCATAACGGGAACACCTATGCGCCCATTCCAGTAGGACATTCGACGAAATTGAAAGAAACTTATGAAAATTTGAAGATAGTTCTGGATAAAATAAAGTACACGGAACATCAATGGAAAGTTTGTGGTGATTTAAAAATTGCAACGATACTTTTAGGCCAGCAATCAGGGTTTACAAAATATCCCTGCTTCCTATGTTTATGGGATAGTAGGGATAGAAAACAACACTATGTGAAAAAAGAATGGCCTTTGAGAACAAATTTTGATCCAGGCACTAAAAACGTCATCCGAACACCATTGATTGATCCTTCTAAATATCTACTACCACCACTCCATATTAAGCTTGGTCTTGTAAAGCAATATGTCAAAGCGCTAGACAAAGATGGTGATTGTTTTCGGTATTTAGGAAAAAAATTTCCCGCGATAAGCGATGCTAAGTTGAAAGAGGGGATTTTCGATGGTCCACAAATTCGGAGTTTATTTGAAGACGAAAATTTTATCGGACAAATGGATGACATTGAGGAAACAGCTTGGAAAAGTTTTAAAAATGTTTCTCAAAATTTTTTGGGAAATAATAAGAGTGAGAATTACGAGAATTTGGTTGAAGAGTTATTGGAAAGTTACAAAAATTTGAATTGCTTGATGAATCTCAAATTGCACTTTCTCCATTCTCATCTAGACTACTTTCCAGAAAACCTTGGAGACTACAGTGAAGAACAAGGAGAACGATTTCACCAAGACATAAGTGAAATGGAGAGAAGGTATCAAGGAAGGTGGGACGTCAACATGATGGCAGATTTCTGCTGGACTTTGAAGAGAGAAGTAACAAATGATAAAAAACGGAAGAGAAACCCATTGCATAGAACATTCGAAGAGAAAAGAGTTCGATACAAGCGAAGAACAGTGTAAACTTAATGAAGATCGTTTTTTTTTAAATTTAAGTACAATCTATAAACTTTATAGCATAATTCGAATGGAATCATATTTAGTTCATTACCGTGAGTAAGAACAATACTATTTTTTGATGTAATCTACTACTTTATGACTATTTTTTTTTATTTTTTTACTATTTTTAGCGGTTTTCCGCAATTTACTCTAAATTTGAAGGGTCAACGAGATGAATCAACTTCAGAATTGGATTCAGCGCATCAAAATACATAAAAAATATACTTGATCTAGATCGAGAAAAATTTTTTCGTTTGCATAACTGCAATTTTAGCGATTTTTAGCCATTTCTGGCGGTTTTTTGCAATTTATTCCAAATTAGGAGAGTCAACGAGCTAAATCAACTTGTGATTTAGATTCAGCGCATCGAAATACATAAAAAATACACTTGATCTAGTTCGAAAAAAAATTTTAAATTTGCACAACTGCAATTTTTCGCGATTTTTTGCCATTTTTTGCGGTTTTTTGCAATTTACTCAAAATTTTGGAGGTGTATGGGTTGAACGGACTTCAGATTCGAATTCAGCGCATCGAAATACATAACCTTAGGTGGGTGTAGTCAAATGTACTGACCACTTTTTTTTTTTGTGTGCCGGTGTTATCAATGTTTTTCTGCTTATTATACATTTGTAAAATATGAAATTTGACGTCAAAAATATGCTTAAAGCTATTTAACAGTAATTTAACAATTAACTTTTCCCCCAAAATATTACACTTTGACACTTTTTACAGTAACCGTCGCAGTATTTTAATTTTTGTCTCCACTTTGTGCCTATATTACTGCCAATAATATTATTTTTCTTACGGCATCGAAATTACGTCGGCCGCGCGGGCCGTTTCACTTTCGTTTTCCGGGGTGGTTGTACCCCCGTCGCTCAACAAACACTGACGGCCGCGAGGGGTTGAAATCCTCGGCCAGTGCGCAGCCGCGCTGACCGCTGTCCACTTTCTCTCTTCCTTAAGCTAAGCAGAATGGCTGTCTTGGCGGTGTTTTATGCCTTAAGTCTTGTCTTATGTAACGCACAATACTGTACAGTATTGTGCGTTACATAAGACAAAGACTTAAGGCATTTAAAACACCGCCAAGACAGCATTCTGCTTAGGGCCTTAGAATTCCCCGGATATTCCCCTGCCATGGCTTTACCCGTGTAGAGCCAAGTGTACCACGAATACTGCTCTACTCCCGTAAAAGTGAGGCGACGCGCGTGTGTGCTGCAATCCAGGCCGTAAGGGTTCCTTCCAGTATTTCACTATCCACCGGCAAAATAAGGGGCTCCAGGGTGGCGAACGGCGAAGCCGAGTGAGTATATCGTTTCCGCGACCGCGCTCTCCCGAGGACGAGGTGGAGGAATCCACCCTCGGGAGATCCCGTGTTCTCCAGATCTCCCGAATCCGCGGTAGCGTGCCGTCGCATCTCAGTTTCGGTAGATCGGCCCTTGCGGTGGAGAAACGGCGTCGCCGGAAACAGGAGAAGAAGAAAAAAAATAGGACCGGATGCCTCGACTTTTTTCCGTCGTAATACGCCGAGACAGCGAGTGATTAAGGACGAGGAGCAGCGAGTCGGAATAGAATCGCGCAAATAATTGTTTTTGTATTATATATTACATAATGTAGTATTTAGTATTATATTAACCCACACTGTCTCCAATGGTAGGCTTAGAAGCAACAATTTGTTGACGCCTCACCATTTGCGTGTACTCATCATTGAATCTTTATAACTGTATCCTCCACTAGCAACGCAATAAATTAAATTAATTAAATTAAATTAAATAATTGATGACGCGAAGCAGGTAATTCGATCGGCCGAGCTCCACTTTGTGTCTTTGTTGGACACCTGGTTCCGTGTCATGTGTAATGGATGGAATTTATTATTAATTGGACCGAGAATCACGTGGGAGTTCTCCCGGGGAAGTTTTGCGTTAAACTCGAGAACGAAAGTAAAATCCCGCGACGAGGAAGAATCGGAAACAGTCGGAGACTCGGCCGGTTTCTCGGTACTTGAAACTTTTCGCGAGTCGATAATCGCGCGTAGCGTAAAGCGCAGATCGCGTTCGGTCGTTTATGAGAAGGGGGAAGAGCGGCGATCCAATTGGATCCAATATTGAATTTCTATTGGTCAATCCTGCTAACTTTAACCGTCGGTTAAGCTAACCGTGGGTTGGTGAAATTGGCCCTCAGTAACGGAAAAGAGATATGGCGGGGGGGGGGGGGGGGTAGAAAATGCGCGCATATACGCGTTACGGAACGTGACTCGAGAGACTTCGTGATTTCCACGTGCGGAAAAATCATTGACGAGCTGTTTTATAGATATACATCGCGCCAATTTGTTTAAGATTGCCTCATAATATTAATTGATAACGATATCCGATACACAGGATAGAACTTTTAAATAGTTATTTAGTGAACAAAATAGCGGTAATATTAATGAATAATGCTAAGTGACTTCTATATGAAATGCAGAGATTCGATAGAATTAATATGTTGAATAGAAACGTTGATTGTGTGGATGTCGTATATTTCTGAAGGACGAATGTCTATTGATTTACGATGTACAAGTAAACTTGCAATTAGTTATTAGGTTGAATTTTATTTAACGTGATATGCGCAGTGTTATAGGTGTGATATTATATTAAAATTAATAGATTAATCATTATCAAAAACGTGATAAAAATAATTTAAAAATAAATTCGTCTTATATTATAGAAAAAATTGTGATCGAAATACAGTATTTATTACGAAATGTTGGAATTACATAATATGTTTTCATGTTTGTATTATTTTCTCAGATTTAATAAATATATACCATGTGTACAGAATTTTTTAAATTTACTTTTTTATATCTTGTTATTACGTGTAATTTTATACATACAAAGTAAATGGATAATTGTGTGTAAGTTTATATATAATTGACAATTGTGATAGTATATAACATATTTGTATGTTATGCTACATGATAAAACAATTGATAAAGTTAAAAAATATAAAGTCTGTAATATAGAAAAATAAAAATTAATAAACAATTCTTTGGTGTTCTTTGGGATATAGTGCTCCTCGAGTTCCTTGAACGCTGACGAACTCGATTACATCGTCTATGTTATCATAGATAGGAATGGAAGAAACGACGGAGAGAGAGGGGAGAAAGAGAAAGAAGGGGTGAAAGGGTGAGAAGAGAGGAGAGAGAGAGAGGAGAGAGAGAGAGAGAGAGTGTGTGGTGTGTGTGTGTGTGGTGGTGGTGTGTGTGTGTGTGTGTGTGTATGTATGTATGTATGTATGTATGTATGTATGTATGTATGTATGTATATGTATATATATATATATATATATATTTAAAAAAAATGTTATATTGTTATCTCTGTTATTATAACGCCATTTTTATATATTTTTATACGATTATTACACTTAATTCTGTTACTTTAGCGCAGAAATAATTCGATTTTTCTCTTAAAATACAAAAGTATATATGTTAGACGCACGCAAATGGATTTATAAAGATATCGTTTATAAAAGTACAACGTTTAGAAAGAGAGACAGAACAGAATATTTAATATAATTTAAAATTAAATTAAAATTAAATTAAAATTGGGCTTTTATTAAGGATGATTTTGGCCAAACTCTGATTAATTTAATGATTAATTTAAGTAACACCTATATTTTATTAAGACAAACAGAATTATTAATCTTGCTGTTTAATGTATTGTATGAAAAAAATTAATATTCTTACAAATTATTAAATTTTATTATTAAGTAATTATTAATTATATGTCATAATTTTATATATACATATGTATATGTATATCATATATATTTATGTATATGCAATAATGGAAAACAAGAAGAGGCAAGAATGTAAGTATTGTAAATACATACCAATTAATTTATTTCCTTTTCTCACAATGGCTGCACAATGCATATCCTTTACACATATTTAGTGTAGAATATTACGTACGTGCAAGCATGGTTGGAACGATCAAGCTTTGATATTACAAATAAAAGTTGATTAGATTAAATATAATCCTAACAATATACATTTATTACACCAATGCCGTCATATGGTTTGAATGGAAGCACGAAAACTACACCTAAAATATTACGTTGTGAAAAAATAACCTCAGGTCTAGTAGAGTGTAAAAAATCAAAGATCAAAGTTTACAAAAATTACTTAAACCCACGTTAAAACTGGTGGAAAAAATGTAATCTCAATTTAACTTATATAAGTCGGATCCCAACGTTGGTACAATTTAAATTTGATTCCCCAAATTAGTGCAAGAGGGTTGAAACGACGTAGCAAAAACGTTGGATACCAACGTTAGGTGTGTTTATCTTAAGGAGGTTCTTACATTTAGGTCAAATGTAGATAGCCCGGAAAATGATATTAAATGAAAGGTAACGTTTCTAGAGGTGTCTGAAAAATTTCAAATTTTTTTTACCGCTTGG